>CAEGAE010022525.1:0-35717 GCA_903067095.1 Girardinus metallicus | reverse complement strand
AAGGGCATTGAAGATGAAACGTGGCTGGGTCTTTCAGCATGACAATGATCCCAAGCACACTGCCAGGGCAACAAAGGTGTGGCTTCATAAGAAGCATTTCAAGGTCCTGGAGTGGCCTAGCCAGTCTCCAGATCTCAACCCATGGAAAACCTTTGGAGGGAGTTGAAAGTCCGTGTTGCCGCCGCCAGAACCAGAACATCACTGCTTTAGAGGAGATCTGCTTGGAGGAATGGGCCAACATTCCAGCAACGGTGTGTGCCAACCTTATGAAGACTTACAGAAACCGTTTGACCTCTGTCATTGCCAACAAAGGATATATTACAAAGTATTGAGATGAACTTTTGTTATTGACCAAACACTTATTTTCCACTCTTATTTGTAAATTCTTTAAAAATCAGACAATGTGATTTTCTGAATTTTGTTTTCTCATTTTGTCTCTCATAGTTGATGTCTACTTATGATCTCAATTACAGGCCTCTCTCATCTTTTTAAGTGGGAGAACTTGCACAACTGATGACTGACTAAATACTTTTTTGCCCCACTGTATATGAGACTGCTGTCCGGAAACTGCTCATATTTTCAGATGTTGATTGGGGGTTGTCCTGTCAGACCGTCAGTTCCTGAAACAACACAAAATATAACTTGGAAAAGCGCATGCGTGATTAGAGCAACCTCGCTGGACTGCACACAGAGTAAAGTTTGTGAGATCCAAATGACTCTGTCTCTTAAGACCGCAGCATGATTAACAGAAACTCTGGGCTGGCTGTAACATCTACAAAGAAGACATTTAAAATGCATCTCATGCTGTCTACTTTTTACCAAAAGTACAGTTTAATTTTTCCATATTCAAATGATGGCATTATACTACACCCACTTGAGACACATCCATTTGTAGAATTTCTAAAGAACTTGATCATAAGTTGGGTTTTTATTTTCACCTCAATCGTCTCTCCAATCTACAATTCAGGAGTAAAACCAGGCACAGTGTAGATCTGCAGAAGTCCAAATAATTCCTTGTATCTTTTTTTTGTATCTAGATATCCGTTGGTGGTGATCAGAAAAGTGCATTGCTCCAGCCTTTACTACCAGACACGCAGTACAAAGTGACGGTCACACCAGTGTACTTTGATGGACAAGAAGGCATCAGTGCTTCTGCTTTGGGTTCTACATGTAAGCCTAAATATCCTGAAAACACAAACACACCCTGTCTCACCAAAACACATCTTTACAGCGCTTGAATGATGTGTAGTCGTCTCATTTTAAACAAGCAGAGCATTCTATGTTAAATTATCAGTACTTGTTTTGGATTTGATGAAAGAAACTGAAAATTATGGAAACACAATTGAATAAAAAATATCTGTGAAGCCAGAAAAGAAGCTCATGATGTGGCTTTCATGGTTATGACTGCTTAAGCTCAAAGAGCTGGACTTCACATCAATAACAAAAAAAAAAAAAAAAAAAAAAAACAATATTCATCAACTAGGTTGGTTTTCTTGCCCTATAGTAATTGAGTTTTGCAGATTGGAGCCTTATTATGTACTTTCTTAGATATTTATTATAAATGTTCAATTTAGTCAAGATCAAGCCTGCTGCTGGACCCTTCAGTGAATCGATTTACCTTTCCAGAAAAATGTTTTACTGTTTGCTCTGTGGCTAGATGCAGCATCATCCTTCAAAATGGCCTCATCTTTATGATTGCAAGACAAGTCTCTAAAATTTCAACCCACACCTCTGCATTAACCATAGAGGTAATGAAAACTGTGCTGGGCCTTTATCAGAGATGCTGCATCATTGATGAAAAGGAGTGTGATGATACATCCATTTCATGAGACAAGATGTTCTTATGGGTTGTGTGCTAAAACTGTTTATGAATTTTGTATTGCACTTTGATAACTACAATCCTGATATGTTATACACACCATATTTCTTATGTTATGTATTTTATCTCAACATTTTCTTTGTTTTTTTTCTTTAACTTTTTATTAATTTTAGAGTCTTCAGGAGATAAAATTAATAAATTGAAATTCAAGGAGCTTTGTTGCTCTTTCTGCTGTTCCAGGTGGCCACTCTCTTTTTGTCACCAAGTTTCCTGTCAATCAATTTATAGTTTTTGGAATAAATTACTTTTTTGTTGTTGGAAAGCAAAACAACCCACCCAAAATTCTCCAGGAGTAATAATTTCATATTTTATTGCCACTAGTTTAATATTCATGCAAGTTATGAATTATTAACCGGTGAGGTTATTTCAAGGTTTCCTTGTTTTCTGTGGATGAAATATGCAGGTTTCAGTTTAGGAGAATAGGCTAAAAGATACTGAAGAATTTATTTGCTCTAAGTAGAATGCTAATTTGCAACTCGTACAATTTATGTTAATTTATGTGCCGGATGGAGACTATGAATTAAGGTGATGAGAAATACTGATGCTTTCCTAATTGTCTTAATAAGTACTCCTCGTTGTTCCAGCAGCTCCTTAAATAATGAAATGATTAAATTAGTCCAGTTGATTCTCTTTACCATTGTTTAACCTTTTTTTTTGAGTAGCACTGATTGTCTCTTTGTTGTGCAGCGAAATAAAACGTCAGATTAAACATGTCATATTTTAAGATTAGAATGCCATAACCAATCATCAGTCAAATTAAACTGCCATTGTCCCAGACTATAGTCATAAATTACAACAAAGACATATACTGTGAGAGCACTCAGAGAGTTTGAGGGTTAAAGCCCCCATAAATCAAGAGCTAAAGAGTTTTACAAGCTTGCAATTATTTTTGTTTGCATTGGAAAGAAAATGATTCATGTTAGAAACAAAGCTTAGCAAATTCTTCCCCTGGCATTCTTAACCATCCAAATACAGCTTCCAGAAAAGTTTAACTGCTCAGCTTTTCAATTTCGTTTTGCAAATAATCCTGTGCTTTTGCTACAAATTAATAACTTCTTTATTAATATTCTCTGTAAAATCTGTAAAAAAGGTCAAAAGGTAAAATCTGTAAAAAAGGTTTGTTAATTTGTTAAACAAATTAACAAACTGGCCACACTGGATGCATGAAGTTATTTGCTCTCTGCAAAGACTCAGTGAAACTTGAATTTTAGTGTCTGTTTAATGACATTCAGCATCAAATCATACTTTGTGCAGTCAGAAAACATGCAGACCTTGTCTGTAGCATTCAAGTCAAGTTCACCTTTTTGTTTTTGTTGCTTTGGTAGTGCCTCTCTTGTCTCCTGAAAATCTACGCGTGTCAGAGGAGTCGTACAACCGCTTCAGGGTCTCCTGGGATCTGCCTCAGTCTCCGACAGAAGGTTACAGGATTCTCTACCGGCCCATTCATGGTACACACACACTCACACCCGCACACACACAGACTGAGATCCAAAGCAGACAGTTTAAAGCTTAAAAAAAACTAGCATTGTAGCACAAAAATATGTGCATCCTCTCCACTCTTTTATTGAGACATCATTAAATGACCATTTGAGCTGTTCTGCCCTGCGTCTGCTGCTAATTACTTCACCAAGCTATGGATCCAGTGTTTTATAGTTTCCAACTCTGTTTTCAATCACCTAAAAGCAATTATTTTACCTCAGAGGAGCAGGTACAGGCAAATGTGCTGCATTGATGTTATTTTAGGAATGTTCAAGAAAAAGAAAAGTCCCACACAGACTTTCACTTTTCACACATATACGCAGCTAGACTATTTTCAATTTAAGAAGAGACTTTTGGTGTATGTTGGCACAGACACAATTCAATCTGTATTTTATGAGGATTATTCCACTGGATGGTGTGTTAGCATTATAGCTTTAATTACTTAGTTTTATACATTTTTTAAAAAAGCTCATCCAGAAATCTGTGACATCTGTTACTCAGTGGGTTTAGAAATTTCTCTATCTGCGTTTCAAAAGTAGTGTTTACATGTCCCTACATTATTTTTGCAGATGAAACTAAAAGTTCTGGCCCACTCTGCTTTTTTCTATATTTTTATACATGTTCTGTTTTGTGTCTTCTTTTAGTTCAAAGTCCAGTTTTGGAGACGACAGTAGACGAAGATGTGAACTCAATTCTCCTCCTGAATCTTTTAAGCGGGACGGATTACAGTGTCCAAGTGACGGCTTTCTACCCAGGAGGACCAAGTGAACCACAGCTCATTAATGCGAAGACATGTAAGCATTTGACATAGTAATAACACAAGAATTCACATTTTATTGAATTCTTGTGGAAATATTCCCATCTGTTAAATAAGAAGAGTTTCCCATTCAGCAGATGAAAAACTGTCAGGTTAGATATTATTGCAAAACAATTTAAAATAAAAAATTAAGAATTATTAATTTTAAAATTCAGTGTGAACATGTTGATGGTGAAAATTAAGTATAGTCAAATTGTTTATTTAAATCAGGGCTGCCCAAAGTCGGTCCTGGAGGTCCGGCATCCTGCATGTTTTAGTTCTCTCCCTGGTGGTAGAAACAACCTCCTCAACATGTCAATGTTCTTCTTAGGTCTTCTAATGAGCCATCATTTGATCCAGGTGTATTAAACCAGGGAGAGAACTAAAACATGCAGGATGCTGGACCTCCAGGACCGACGTTGGGCACCCCTGATTTAAATGAATGTGAAATATTAATGCAAGCCAAAACACACCTGGGCAAAATGTACAACTTTAGGGTTTAAAGGGATATACTTTTTTTTTACTATGTCAATATATAGATTGATGCTTAAGCATAAATAGAGCAGTTCTGAAAAAAATTGAACAATAAAACATTTGAAAAACATTTGTCATTTTCCTTTCAATGTTCACCACTCTGTTCACACAAATGTTCTTCGAACATAAATAGAAGTTTGCAGTTCTAATATCTCATGGAATAAGATATTAGGATTTAAACGATAAGAAAAACCTCAAGCTGTATAAATTATTATGACAGCCCCTAATATCCTTTGAAACCGGATCTAATCATTGGAGCAACTATTTATAAACCTGTTAGTTTTAGTTGTTAAAATAATTTTTTAAAATAGATTGCATCACTAAAAAGTCACCAGCTGATTTTTTTGTCTTTTTTTTTTTTTTTTAGTTCAGTCTCATTATGAAAAGACACTGGGACCATTACAGAGACAGAGACCCTGGTTGCAGAAAAAAGAATGCCATTTTAGAAAACCACAAATGTGTAACATGCATATTAATTGCCTGCTTATACCATGCAAACTAATTTCCATTGAGACCTTAGCAAACAGGCTGAAAAGCAGAAGGATATTAATATTTCCCATTCAGAAAGTGAGAACAATCCTTTCTGCATATAGATTTGAAATCAGTGGCTAGAGTAAAACCCAGCAAAGAAGCTTTTATTTCTCTGATCTAAAACAAAGAGATGTAGAAATCGAGAAATGAGAAGACTAACAGAGAAATTAAATAGAAAGTTAATGTGATGCTGCGTTGCCTGTACAGTACACTCATCTGTCATTTTCAATTATGACAACTTCTTGGTGTAAAACTAATTACATTTATGCCATTGGTTTAACATGTCTGTGTTTTAGTGTCAATTGCTTTACACTCTTGGTTTTTAAATTAAATTTATGTCTGTCCGTTTTCTCGTACATTTATCAGCATTTACACCGCAGTGTAATTTGTTGATGGCAACGCAAGACTAAATACTTACAATCTGTTGATTGCAATCAATCCTCTGCCCTGCTGTATTGTTGGATGCATCAGATTTGCTTATGTTACACAACTATTAGCATGATTTGTTCCTGTTCACTCCTCAATGGAGGAGCTAATTTATTATTCTCTTTGCATGCTAGTAACATGGATGTTTTAAGACTTTTCCCCTGGGTACTCTTACTGCAATGTAATCTTGAAAGCCGATAGGCATGTTTGCTCCAAATAAATTATACACAACATGCAAAATCAAAAACTAATTAAGAGAGACGCTGGAGCTTTTATAGTCATGGTAATGTATTTAAAACCAAACAAGCATTGTGGTACTCGACAAATCAAGGTTAAGTTTTTCTTTTACTATTTTCTCACTGTGTTTCTGAAGAGAAAGAAAGAAAAGTTCCCTGGCTAATATCACAGCTTGAACAAATGTAACAAAGTCAAATTTCTTATTTCTCCTACAGGGCAATTTCAGACACTCACATCAATCATTAATTATGCCGTTTTAATGTGTAGTCATACCTTTATGATTATATTTGGCTTAACCGTTCGCATTTCTAAGTTTGTATGCGAAGTAGATTTGATATTGTGTATGCATGGTCACTAATCTGTCCAAATACATATACTGACAATATGCTTTATCGCTCCTTTGAAGTTACTCAGTCAAAAGGAAACAATGCTTTAGTAAGGGATATAATACAAAATGAAATAGGAAAACAAGTTTGGTCATTTATTTTACAGACGCTTTTATAAATAGTGTATTGTTGAGTACATCAAACAGATTACAGACCAAACAAAGGACGAGTTTTGACTGTCTCAGGTGCTCAGAAAGAATATTATAGATATTCATGTTGAAGGGTGCAAGTGTCTCATTGAGTTTTCTTATGGACCCAACAACAGACATTAGATAGGTACCATATTAGTCTTAACAGAGGTTCTGTATATTACAAGAACACAGAATGAACCAAAAGGGTTTGAGAAAACAGAAAAGGCCCAGATACATGAAGAGCATCAGGAGAATCCAAGAAGAAATGGAAAAAAGAGGGGAAATAAATGCTAATAAAGAGCTGAGATGAGACTAAACTCCAACAGATTTTGAGAACCATATCTCCTATAGAAGAGGTACAGATTGTGAGACGACAGCGAACCTTTGACTTCTTGGATGCTAGATGAGCTGCAAAATGCATATCGACAATCCCCAAAGTTGATTACAATGTAGACTGATAGGACAAAACTTGAGCTTTTATGCCAATGACTTCTGTTTTATGTCAACATGGACCTTTCAAAGAAAAGACTACAAAATGCACAATATTAAACCTACTTTGAAACATGAATAGAAGTCATCGTTGTCTATTAAATTAAAAACAAACTCCAATTTTTACTAAGTATGAAATAAATAGCACATAATGCCATCATATGTTTTAAATGAACTGGGTGTAATAGTACACGTTTGTGTCTCTGCATCTTGTTTAAAACAGCATCTTCGTGTCACATACATTATTCAGTAGTATTTAACATAAAGCACCTGCCTCCCTGTATATGTATCCATTTTATATTCTCAGCATATTCAACTAATAAGAACGAAAGTAAGCAAGTGACTCCTTGGAGACTTGCTTTATTATAACACACTGTAATTCAAGAGAAAAACAAGTTCCTGCTGTTCAAGTAGCATACTTTGCAGTGTCCAGCATGCAACCATAATATTTTGGAGCAAAACATCTAAGGCCCAACTACCTACCTCTCTTGATTTTTATCGCTTCTAACTCTGCCTACCTGAATTTTATGTCAGCTTACAGCTTTCACACTTTTGTGGACCACACAAAAATTAATTTAATTCAGTTTATTTATATAGCACCATTTCACAACATTGTCTTTAAAAAAATAATTTCCGTTCAGTCACATACATCCCAATTGATCCTATTTATCAAACGGTAGAATGAGCTAATTGTTCAAAGTAGTCTGGAAAGTCTCTAAGGAAACCCAGCAGATTGCATCGAGTCAAGAAGCGACAGCAAAAAATCTCTATTTGAAACGTGAAGGGAGTTGTTTTAAAAATAACACAATCTGCAAAAAACAAAAAAAGCAAAGATGACACATCTTTTTTTTGTCCCATTATTGAACTATAAGCCAAACATCTGTATTTGATTCAAACATCCCTCAAATCAAGTATTCTAGATGCACATTATATGCAGTTTATCAGATGTTCTTCCATTTTATTCTTGAAATAAGTGTCTGACGCCATACCTTTGATGAGGTGATTAGCTCAGAGAAAGCAGGCTGAAGGATCATTGGAGGAGAGCAGATGATAGAGCTGCACTGATGGAGAAGAGATATAAAAGTTGTTCTTGCATAACGAAATTATCACAGTTAGAACTGTAATTTGTTTTTCAATGCAAATTATCACTGACTGTTATAAATACAGTCATTGCTCATTTAGGATGAATTTCTCTGAATCTCCCGTTGGATCGTGTTGGTAGGAAAAATGTGTTCACTGGATTTAAACAATTTTTTTTATGGCAAAATCTCAACTTTCCAATCTCCAATTTGAACTGTTTTCAAACCTTCATTGGGTCGTGTTAAAAGGATTTAATCTCAGGAAAGGGAATGAAATCTGGAAATATTGTTTTTCTATTCCTGTCCAGACCTGGAAAATGCCTCATTCAAATGCCTTACTTTTCCCCTGACTACAACGCAAACATATTATTGGTTAATTCAACAAATTCATCATCATCATCATCTTGTAAGCGTGTATTTGTTGCTTTTCTGTGATAATACAGACAGAAGACATTTCTCATAATCAGTCCCAGTTTGCTTAAAGCCACATGTTGAATCAATCTCTCTGTGTCTCACTCCAGTGTTCCTTGGTGTTTCTGGCTTGTCAACCTACCAGGTGCGCCCCAATAGCATGTGTGTTCAGTGGCAGCCTCTTCTGCACGCCACATCATACCGGGTCTCCATACAGTCTGTACTCAGTAAGTACATGTATTGTTGGATGCTTTGTCTGTTTACGTAGCGTTTTGAAAAATCTCTCGATTTTCCTCTTAGAAACTGAGTCTAAAAGACGGATTTATTTCAATTAATGTAAAAGCTGAATAACCCAACACATTCTTGTATTATCTACTTTCACACAGCTATGTGCTAACTTACTGCTGTGTAGGTATATGATACTCCATCAAAATATATATACAGATACCAAATTATTTACTGGAATTTTGTCTCGTTCATCTAGGCAGAAAGGTGGTGTTAACTAAGATTTGAACAACATTATTGCTCAAACACAAAAATGTTTATTCTGATTTAATGTCAGACAGTGAGGGGGAAAAAACTGTTTCTTTTTGTAGAGTGTATGTAAACATCTTCTTTCAACTATAACTATATTTTCCTAAGATGTTTTATGTGAGCCAACTTTGTCTCACACTGTCTTATGCTGTATGAAAACCAACATCTTTGCAAAAAACACCCTCTGGAGTAGCACTATACAAACACTGTCTTTGTTAATGAAGTGTTCACTTTCTACACAAATAATGGTGCTCTCATTTGTGCATTTTGTTTGCATGACAAATAATTACACAAGCATTTTAATGACCATGAGTGCCATTTTACAGTCCTATTTATTTTCTGCTACTGACCAGAGTTGTGCTCCATGACGCACAGTTTTTTATGACTTTTCCGTGCCAAAAGCCCTTCTGTAAACTCATTTAGTGCAATAGCAGCTGTGGATACCTCTGAGTAGCATCTCACTTCGTACAAAGTGTCTGTTGGATCATTGTTATGGATTAAAAACATAGAGGATTACATGCCTGAGTGAGGCGGAGTTTACTTTAAGATCACAGAGCCAAGTCGCTACTTAAACAACTTCAAAATTGTGAAAGTGTGAAAATGAGGTTGCAGTTATTTCCTTTAACCTCTCAGGTTGTTTCCCTGTTGATTACTCTCTAACATGAGACACATTAGGAAACAGAATGAAACTATTGAAACTTACAAACGTCAGTCAATACTCTGCACTACAGTTTAAACCAGATATTTACATACACCGAATAAAAAGTCATATGCATTTTTTTCTCGCTATCTGAAGTTAAATCAGAACAGGCTTTTCTTGTTTTAGTTCAGTTAGAATTACCAAAATTATTTATATTTTCTAAATGCCAGAAAGAAAACATGAAAAAAACATAATCTGATTGATTTAGATTTAGAGCCTAAATGCTCAGAAAGTCAATGCTAAAAATCCACCTGCTTAAAGTTGCCTTTGATTCATAACAACTGAAACATTGATCAACATATTTTATGTATATCTGCTTGATGGTTTTGAAGATGGCATTTGACAACATGCAAAGTTTATTTGTTGTCGTTTCATAATTGGTGCAAAGCACTTTGAGCTGCATTGTTGCTGAAATATGTTATACAAATGAACTTGATAGAGTAAAATTTCAGTGTCCATTTGTGCAGCCTGATTGAGACCTATTCACATCAACTATGTACTGAGATTCAAAGGTGCATTTACTAAATACTAACTTAGAGGGGTTTTATATTTGAGGAATCACTTATTTTATGTTAAATATTTTTGTAATTATTTTGTAGAAATTGTTTTTTACTTTAACATTAGAGGGTTTTACACAACTTTTATTGTTAAAAAACACTAACAAGCAATAAAAGAAAATAATCTGCAATGGTGAATACTTGCATGTAGTGATGCACCAGTCAGAATTTGTTAATTTCCAACAATGAGATCTTTGCTGATATGGATTCTCTTTAAATGTGACATAAGAAGGTTTGAGAACAATCTTCTAAATATTTCCAAGGTTCCTTGTCATTTGCTGTCATGCGCTGTTTATTTTAGCAGGAGAGGCAGTATCGCACAGCTGTGCGTGAAACAGCGTTTTACTATGTTAGTTCAAAGACAAAAGGATTATGTGGTTTCCATTTTAAATTGTCCATAGTGCTTTATTTTAGTAATTAGCATAGTTAGTATAACTACAGCAGCACTTCTGGTTTTATTTGATTTTGGTTTACCTAAAAAGTTTTCGCTTCTCTGGTTTAGAGATAATGCAGAACAAGATTCAGAAAAATATGTTTTGAGAAAAAATATTTTGATCTGAGTTTTGTATTTTTTATTTGACTTTTTTTTTTATTTCTTCCAGATGGTCAGACACAAGAACTAGACCTTGGAGGTTCAGCTTCGCACCACTGTTTCTATGACCTCACTCCCAGTAGCCAGTACCAGATCAGTATTTATACACAAATGCAAGAAATGGAAGGACCGTCTGTATCCATTACTGACATGACACGTACGTAGAAGAAAAAAAAATGTTTTCAAACCTATTCATCAACCTTGACTCACTCTCATTTCCCCCAACATCCCTGTAGCTCCTCTCTGTCATGCATTTATCTCAACTTTGCAATATGTTCTACTTGCTAAAGTTTTCTTTTAGTCCATCATGTTTACTTCTCTCTGAGAAGATAGCTTCTAGGGTTGCAGTTCATTGTTCAGCTGATGAATTGAGCTGAATCTCACATCTCCATGGACAAAGAGCGCTCACCTTACAACTCGGGCTAGAGAAAGACGAATAGATGGACACAATCACACGCACACTGACTAACATGCACTCAACCATGCAAACACCTTAATAGAGAAGACAGCTGGTGATTTAACTTAGCAGCTAGCCTAAGGGTGCGGTTTCAGCAGGAATTGAAAAGTTCTTGTTTCTACTTCAGTAAAAGGTACTGTTAGAAAATTTGTATAAGAATCCAAAGTTAACTTGAAATTCCTTAATATTTCAAGGAAATCTATTGTATTAGCTTTAACCAGGTCTTATTCAATGGGATAAAACTAAAAGTTACTATAGATATTCTGAATGCATAACAGCTAACCATGAAATTATGAGGATTATTTTACTGTACAGAATTTTCTTTATCTATTAACTAATTTTTGCTGCTAATGAATGGACTACATTGATTAAATGTAGTCTAATTAAGAAGTTTTCTGGTTTAATTAAGAGAAATGAAACTGATGGCTACTCTATGAACTTTCATGTTTTTGTGTGTTATTTCTGGAATTCCCATAATTTTGTTGTTTAAGGTTAAATAACAGGATAGCTTTTGATGAAATTGGCTCCTTAAGTCTTGTGCTATTATTAGTTTGGTATTTAAGTGCACAAGCCAGTGGCACTCCCAGAAAAGTTTTATAGTGGTGGCCAGACTAGACCACCACTATGAACCAGTAAAAATATTAGAGGAGGCACAGCTTTTTATTTTATTTTTAATTTTACGAATGTATTTAGTTAGTTACTGGGGTTTACATTTATGTCTTGATTGAATAAAATGACTCTACATGCCTTAACCTGAACACGGTTCCTTGATTCTCTGGAGTAGCCATTTAATTTTAAAGAGAATGTCATGCATCCTCCCCCGACCACCACTGACACAAACAATCTGTTGATGTTTGTAGTTGGCAAATAAACTTTATCATGGTATTGCTTTTTGACATTGTTGTGTGTTCTTTTCTTTTTCTCTGTGGATATTCAAATGTAGTTTCAGAGCCGACTCCAGTTCCGACTGAACCTCCCAGCACCGTGCCCACTCCCACCATCCCGCCTGCTAAAGAGGGTAAACTTTAACAACAACATGAAGAACAGGCTACCTTACAGGGATAGTTTTTTATTGTTTAAAAAGCCCTAGAAAAGTATAATTTCTGAGTAATTTAGAAAAATCTAGCTCATAATTTGGGAACATTTATTAAACTGGGAAAAAAAATCTCATGTGAAAAAGAATAAGCTTCTTTTTCCATAAAATCATCAAACAATTTCTATAGAGTTTATGTACCAAAGCTGCTTTACTTTATACATTGTCTTGGCAGCCAAGGCTCTGATCAAAGGAATGAAACCATTTTGGACAGCAGGGCAGATAACAGTATGTACAAGGCTTAGTGCATGGCTGAGTAATTTACAGATTAATTAAAGACAAAGTATTCTAGTGATTTATTTATAATTTCCCAGTTTGTGTAGAGGAGAAGTGTAGCGGAAGGTCATCTGTTAGACAGATGAGAGCTGCTGTGATGTGGGATGCCAAACGAAATTGATGATTTTCTGTTCCTTTTCTGAGTTGAAAAAAGCTCTGCTGTCTCTCCAAAGGGTCATCAAGAGTGAGAAGGGTAGGGAGGCAGTTTCTGTCCCTCTCTAATCCAAACATCTCTGAGCTCCGGTCAATGGGTTTACCTCCTTCTTTAAAATGTTCATTAAGCCTGGAGATCAAACGGCACTCTACAGCAGAGGATAGTGCACCTGCAGGGACCGACCATGAGAAGATCTCTAGGAGACATCCTGAGAGATTCTTAGTTTCTACTTATTCCCTTCTTGCACACAACTTTGGTGTTGGGCCTCCAGTCCTTCCTGTTGTTAAGATATACTCGCAGTATTTACAGCTGACAACCACCTCTAATTCTCTCCCATATAACTTGACACAATGGTCATTTTTTGCTAGGTGCTTTTCAAAATAGGAAGATGTGAAAAGCATGCCCTTCACATAAAGCATGCTTTATGTGAAGGGCATGCAGTGTCTTTATAACACTGATGCAGTGTTATAAAGACACTGCATCAGTGTCTTTATAACACTGATGCAGTGTTATAAAGACACTGCATCAGTGTCTTTATAACACTGATGCACTTGTATCTACAGTCAGAGAAATAAAAATTTTTAGATGAACAAGGCTGAGTGAAGACTCAAGTTCAACTCATTTACGGCACATGAGGAGGATGGTTACAGAAATTTAAAAATCTCCAAATATTACTATAAAAGAAAGGCTTAGAAGTTTTCAGTGTGGGATTATGCTTACTGTCTATCTAAAGATAGACAAATAGATCTTTAACAGGGAAACATTGGTATTTCTTAATCAGTATTAAGAAGCCAAGTTCAAACATTTTTTTATTTTACGTCACAATTTTTCTATACAGTAGAAGTTTTTGCATATTTTCTTGCCTCAGTTGTTGCCTCGCCTCAGAGTGGGCATGATTGAATAAACTAAAACCTTTGTTTTAAAATTTGAAGTGACCCAAGTTAAAGTGTTTGAGTTGAGAAAATGATTAAAGTTAAATCCAAAATCAAATTAATATCAAAAGAGGCATTACCAAATAAGTCATTGATGAACAAAACACTTTGCTGACTGGAGACAGGATATGTTTTGTTTCTCATTACAAGCCTGGTTTATTTGCATCCTATTTGTGTTTGTGTGTGTGTGTAGGCGGGTGTGCGTGTGTGTGTGTGTGTGTGTTTGCTTCAGCCTGCAATAATTGATATCACAAGTTTCTGTTTCCATTATGTTGTCATTTCTGACCTAACGCTACTTGAGTCACAATGGGGAAAAAAGTAGAGCCTCTCGACCGCTTCAGTCTAACAATAGTCTTACATTTTTATTACTTTTAAATGTGTGTGCCGAAATCAAAAAACGATTGCTAAACACAAAGCCTTTCTTCATTTGTCAGTGACCCCTGAATCCTAATCGTTAAATGAAAACAGGAAGGATTCATGTGCAGAAGCTACAAACAGAAGCAATTTATTTTTACATCATTAAAGTAACTTTAACTTGATGTATACCACTGTAAATTAAGTAAACTAAAGCACAAATCATAGTTGATCATAACTGATTAATTTAATGGTTAAAATAGAAATCAAACACAGGAAATATGGTTCAAACTCCAACCAAAAAGATCTTTGGCCGCCTCCACTTTTAAAAGGTCACCCTACAACTCTAGTCCCTCAGACATGAACAGCTACGCCTGCTGAGCCCATCTTTAAGCATTTCTGTTTAAGTTTCTGACCTTTGTCAGACATGTGCCTCCATGTGAAACAGCATGCAACCTGTACTCCAAGCAAGACTAAAAAAAAAAGGAAAGCGAGAGAGTGTGTGAGGACAACAAAAGCAACAGAGGAAAGAAACTGGACAAAAGTGAACGGTAGAACAAAATAAACACAAAAATTGGTCTGCAGAAAACTGAAACAAAGAAACTGAGAGAAAGGAGGATGAGAGAGTAGAAAAACATGTGTTCTTTAAAAAAGTAGGAAAATTATTTAAATTGCTGAAGAAAATGGGAGGAGAGAGTGACTGCATAGAGTGGTGTCAGTAAAAACCATCATAGCTCCTCAGCTCCATCCTCTTCTGCTGCTTCAGAATTGCAGCCATTTTTCATGCTTTCCCTGAAATTTATGGAGGTCGGTAGAATCATAAACACTGCTTGGAATTTTGTGACTTTGAGTATGAAAAGCCTTTAAAACCCCTAAACAACTTTACAGCTACTGCAATATGGCTTCTGGGAGTCGTTGAGAAACCTGAGAAGAATAAAAGCAGAGAGCAAAGTCGCTGCGGGGCCACGAACACGACTGAGCTGCTAACAAAAGAAGACATGAAATACATAAACCCGTTAAAAAAGGGCTTTTCTGTGAGTTTTGAAGTGAGCGTGCATAGTTAATCCATCTTTTGAACTTAACAGTGTGCATTGCTCTCAAGGCCTGATCCTTACATATTGACCCTTTTCTTGGAGATGTATATTTGCCGTGATTCTTAATTTGAATATTTAATCGGTCTTAATAATTAGACAGCCTGTTGAAATTCTACATTCGCTCTGTCCTTATCTGACTTCTGTTTTTGCATGACTGTCTTATCTGTCTAGTGTGCAAGGAAGCCAAGGCTGACCTGGCGTTTTTGGTTGACGGCTCTTGGTCCATTGGAGACGACAACTTCATGAAGATCACACGTTTTCTCTACAGCACTATGGTTTCACTGGATCTGATTGGACCAGAAGGCACCCAGGTTTGTCACAAATGATTTGGATTTTTCTCTTTGTGTGATGCTCTGACAAGTCAAATAGTGACTAAAATATTCAGAGGTGGAGGTGGGAAAGCTTGAGAATGACCAAAGTGGGCTGGATTACTGCAGATGCGAGTATAAATAGAGAGACAGCTCAGGCTAAGAGATGAGTAGAGAATGTTGAAGGATGTATTAAAGGATAGAACATAATTGCAGTCCCAGAAGTTATTTACATTAAAATTTTGAATAATTTGATGAATTGTTTTATGTTTCACAGCTTTTTCCTCTAAAATGATTTCTTTCCAACATTTGATGTAAAGCGAATGCTCGAAAAGAACCATGGATTGTACATTGTGACAACAAAATTAGGGAGCGAAGCTCTTGTTTAAGCGTATGTTAACCCTGTAAAAACGATCCCCATAGAATTAGCAAACTTTGCAGCGATTTAGAAGTTTTCCATGTAGATTGTTAAGCCCTCTACACCATTAAGTGGGTTATGGTAATTGTCCTCTTATTGTGAAACTTCTGTATTTGAAATTGAAATGCACATTTCCTCATAAACTGGCTATTAGATCATTAAACTTTATTCTTTTTTTTTTTTTTTTGCTTTTTACGTTTGTGCTTTTAGACCTTTGTTTTATTGGAAAGTGCTAATTCTAGCATGAGTCTACATGGCATAGAAGCTGTTTTTTACCCAATTTTCATTTGTTACTCCCCTGAGAAACCTGCTTGTCTGCAGCCCTTTATCTACTTAAAAGTTTAGGAAAGTGAGAAGGAACTTTATTCCCCTAGTGAGTCAATCTTTACTTTCTGGAGCGACTTACAAGTTGCTGAGCTGCATTCGATTAACTTTGCTCATTTTCTGCCACTATGTTCTTTGCCAGAACATTACTTCTTGTGCATAAATGGTGGTTTTAATAGGTTAAATCTGCATGAATTCAAAGCTGGAATAAGCATCAAGTGGTTCGAGCAGGGAAGGAGGCATTTCTCTGACTCATCCTGCCACAGTTTTACCATTAGGCTGATCAATAGCAATGCCAGGCTTTAACTTCTTCCAGTGTAAAACTGATTTATTGGGGCCTCTTTCCTCTGTGGCCTCCATGATGTCAGCAGACTTCAGCTGGTTCATTTGTCACACTATATAGGTGCTTGCTAAACCTTTTTGTTTCATTTGTGTAATGTCTGCTGTTAAACAGTTTGCTGCCTTTGCTGTTCCCCAAAACCTCTGAGCAGTGGGTTACTGACAGCAAGCCACTGGGTGTAATGTGAGAAAGTTGGCTGCACTGTAAAGAGGCAGTGGTCCCTTAAATGTAATCAGACAAGAGCCAGCAGTAGCACCATTAGTGGCATGGAAGGGATGATGGGGTCCATCGCTCTAAGAAAAGCCTATTAGATTGATTATAGATCAGTATTAGATATCTGAACAAAATGCGTCTTTTAAAACTATTCACACCCAGCTGGACTCTTCTACATGTTGTCATGTTGCATCTGAAATGTTGGTGTGTTTCTTTTGATTTGTTAGACCGACACAAAGCTGTGAATAGCTGAGAAGTAGAATAATGTATAAATGTAAATGCTTTTTGTAATAATAATCTAAAATACAGCACACTTGTATCAGGCAGCCCTGATTCAGTGCTTTACATTTCAGCATAATTCCCTGCCAGCTTTCCACATCTGCAAGCTGCCATTTTTGCCTCTTCTTTTTAACAAACAATAAGCACAGTTCTATTGAATGGAGAGCTTCTATAAACATAAATTTTCATGTTCTGCCATGGATTCTCATTTATAGTTACATGTGGATGTTGCTCAAGTGTTCATGTTCTAACACATGACCGTGTTTTGATCTAAACCATCCCATTGTTCTGTAGCTATGGCTGGATGCTTAGGTTCATTGTCCTGCCGCAAGCTGAACCTTTAGTCTTAAAAATGACTTAAGAAAACAAACCGAGTGTTTAATGTCATTGGTTATATCCAAAGTAAATGCAAATACAGCAGATAAAACTGAAGTGGATGTTAAGTTGCTAGATTGTGACTATAAGAATTTCTGCTTGTTTCAAAGTTTGCTGAACCAAACCTGCACAGACTAATGTTGGAACTATTTTCAAGTGATAATGTGTTTGGTGTTGATGTGAATTAATAGGACAAAATATTATTTTCTGTGAAAATTATTTCTCTAGGTGCAGACAAATAGGAATTGGACGCTGAGAGCATTTTCTCTGTCTACGCTGAGAACTTATTCGCTGTCTCTGTTTCTGTGCAGGTGGCTGTCGCTCAGTTCAGTGACGACGCGCGGACTGAATTTCTGCTGAGTTCCCACGGTAACAAGGAAGCGCTGCTGGAAGCCGTTCAGAAGATCAGATACAAGGGCGGGAACACCAAGACAGGTTAGAAGAAGTTGTCATGAAGATTACTGTGGTGGTGCTCTCCTTTTCAAAGGAGAGCACCAAAGCAAGCTTGCAGTTTATCTTCCATTAGTCTAAATTTACCTCTGATTTGTGAAAACAGTCCCATAAGATTTTTGCAAATAGTAGTTTCCCCTTGTAAAATATATATATATGTTTAAATTGGGAGAACTTGGAGTCCTCAGGTAATCCTAAAATATTGATGTGTGAAGTTGGAGCTGAAATCACAATATTCCCACAATGTCTTTTAAAACTAACTTTACTCCTCCAATTGAATGTTTTCATTCAGTCTGGACCAGTGGGAAGGATCCATTTACACTCCAACCAGTAGCTGTTTCTAGTGTGGAGTGACACACTCCAAACAGCTACTGGTTTTCTTTTATCTGGAGTCAGGAAGGAATATTTCCTCAAGACAATCAAGTTCCATTTCCAAACCTGAAATGTTGTAAAATTTGCATGCTTTGGAAAAAATGTTTATTTGTTCAAGCAGCTCTCCGTTATGTTTCCAGCTTGCACCCTGACACACCAAAACTAAATTCAGTTTAGTTTTGGTGGTATTTTTAATGAAATGATGGCAAGTTTTTTTTTTTTTTTAAATGGCATAAATTAATGCCATTTTAAAACAAACAAGTTTTAAAAACATAATTAAGTATTGATTATTTAAACAGAACCAAAAGCACAATCAATAGACATATTTAAAAAAAAACAGCAATGACAATCTGTTCAATATTTTATTGAATGTGAAAATAAAAATAAATAATATGTTTTTATGTTTTATGAAAACATTGTTATACTCCTGCGTTGCAGCATATTGTGAATTTATTTTCACAGTCACTGGGCGGAGCTAATGCTGCTATAGATGATCTGACTGGTTTGCTATGGATGTGCTACCCATGTTCACCAATGAGCATTTATGCTCCACTTAACAAACGATGGTGACATTTTATAATGTCATGAAAGACTCTTGCATAGGAAATAATAAAAGAAATACTAAAATAAATGTATACTTCACCATATAATTAGTGCATTTAATACACTGACATAATAATAAAACTGCAAAATGTTTTTTTTATGACACATTTACCACACTTCTATTTTAATTATTACATATATCACTATTTTATTACTTGTCTGTTTATTAGATTCTGGCAGCTCTGAGTTGTTAATCCAGATTTTTTTCTCTTTTTTTAACCACACTGCTGCCAAAAAGCATGTAAAATCCATCCAACTAAATGACTTCACTCTACAGCCATGCTATCACTTGCTGCAGGGGGAAAATATATTAATTCCTGGTCAGGATGCATGATGATTACGCCTGTAAAATTGGGGCGGATGTTTCTTCTGTACCAGGACACTTGAGACGGTTGTCAATAATTCAGTTGGTTTCTGCTTTTATTGGCAATCCTGGTTGTTAAAAGCACTTTCATGCAGCTGACGTCTGAAATTTGTGCTCACCATCTTTTTCTGTCCTTGAAAATACAGTACCTACATGTTCAAGGCCTCTGCAATATAGAGGTAATATTGCTTCCATCTTCTGCCTCTCTTACTTTGTTTTGTTCCTTCTTACCACTGTTTTTTCTTTTATTTGGATCCCCATTAGTTGCAGTCCCCTGCATCTACACTTCCTGGGGTCCACACATTCAGCATAAACAACTGAAAATACACAACATATAGATATATCACAAAATAAAAGTAACTACAGAAATAAACAAATAGAAAATAGAGGGCATAGACCAAAACAAATTAATTTTACTACAATAAAAAATATTCTGCAAAAGGACATTCACTTCAATATTTTGTCTTCAGCTCTGCAAATTCTTTCTCCAGTTGCTTACAGCTTAAAAGACGGAAATTGAGCGAGTCTTTTAGCTGACAGGACAGTATCCAAACCAAATGTATGTGTACGGCAAAGCAGAAAATGAACCATGATATTTCATCTTCAGACCACAAAGGGGTAAAAGAGAATAAGCCGAGGTTCGGCTAATGCTCAAAGACACAAAATCAATCCTTCTTTCTCTTTGTCTTTGAGCATTACAAAAACTGAAAGTTATAGAAATTAAGTTTTTATCCTTCAGCTTTTTAAATTTCCTACTCTGAAGTTTTTGTTTTATTGTCACTAAATCATAAAGCAAGGCTGTTTGAATACACAAGCATTTCATGTGTTTTAGAGTTAACCACAAGAAGATGCAGGGATTCAAAGTAATATGATAATGACATCCATAACACTAATAGCTAGTTTAATCTTAAAATCCAAAAATTGCTGTTTTTTTGTGCTTAAATTTAAAAGGGTTTGCACAGATTTGCAAATGATTCATTCCCTTTCATCACATTTTGTTACATTACGACCAGAAACCTCAGTGTACTCCATTGCAACTTTATATGACAGGCTTGTGGATCTTTACTGGTGAGGTTTACGCATATAAAGATTTTTTATAGAGATATTTTTGTCTATTTTGTTTAATATTTTCTAAAGCTCTGTCAGATTGGATGAAAAACGTCTACTAACATAAATTTTCAAGTCTTCCTCTAGATTTAGGTCTGAATTTTGATCATACATTTTTAGAAAATCGCACTGCATTGTCGCTGTATGAGTGTTGTTACCCTGGATGAAGGCGAACCTCAGTCCCTGTCTCAAGTCTTTTGAAGCATCTAAATTTTTATGGATCTGGAATTGCTCTCTTTAGCCCCTTCCATCTTTCTGTCAAGTTTATTTGTATACCACATTTCAGAAAAAAGGCACTTCAAAGTCCTTCACATGATACAAATGTAAGACAATGAGCAAACAATAAAAACGTTGTGAAAAGTTGCTGTCAAGAGTAGATATAATCAATGGCCACTTATTAAAAAGAAGGGAACTCTAAAGACATGGGTTTTTAGGCTTGGTTTAAAGGAACTCAGTGTTTCATCTGTTTTGCAGTTTTCTAGACGTTTATTCCAGATTTATGGAGCATAAAAACTGAATGCTGCTTCTCCACATTTGTTTCTGATTATGTAGGATGTAGTTCAGACCAGAACCAGAAGACCGGAGTGGCCCTGATGGTTGATTCAATGACAATATTATTCAATGTATTTTGGTGCCAAGTCATTCAGGAATTTATAGATTAACAGTAATATCTTAAAGTCAGCGGAAGGACTTTAGGGTGAAGTGCTCTTCCTGGTTTTAGTAAGAATGTGAGCAGCAGTGTTCTGGTTGAACTGGACTGATATATTCACTTGAGTTGTAGAATCCTCTTTTTTTTTTTCCGCTCCAACGTATTGAAGTAAAAAAAACACCTGACTCTTCAGGCTATAAAATGTAGCCTAAAGAGTCAGTACTGTAATAGATAAATATTTTGGCAGTGACAAAAAAGTTATTCTTCGCTAACTCTGTCTATAAGACAGACTAAAAGACAAAAGGTCTTTTATTGTTGAGCTTTTCAAACCCGCTGAAATTAAATTGTAGCCTAACATGAAATTATCATTCATTTTCATTGTTTTTTTCCATTTTCAACGCTAAAACATTTGGTCTGTTTATTGATCACTTTCCACAGAGGGAAAATTATTAAACAATATGCTTGTACACCTTCAATTTTGAGCTAGTGAAATTGTGTTGCCAAGTTACAATAATTGGAACAGAAATTTAGTGTTTCGCTTGATGGATTGGCATAATTTATGAAGGTAAAATATGTTCTCTTTTTTGGGCCTATTAACTACACCATGTACAAAATATTTCTCTAACCATTTCACATGTTGCATGTAAAAGAAGCAGTCTCTTTAAAAACACTTTTTGCCACTATTAGTAGTGATATTAATACACTAGAAGAGCATTTTGAGGACTCAGTTTATTAGTGGTGATATTCCAGTTTCTGGCTTCTTATAATGAATTTATTCATCAGGGCATTAGTGAACCTTGCTTAGATAGCTGCTATGTAATGTTATTCTCTCTGTTCCTGCATTTGTGAGTGTGTGTTTTAACTTTCTCACCCTGTGGGTAATCATTCTTCATCCTTGATAATGCTTAGCTGTGCAGTATACAGATAGTGGAGATGTTTTTTTCTTATTTGGGATCCAAAGTCCAGCAAAAAGACAGTGTGTGTTTGTATGTATTGTGCAAATGTTGGAAACTACCATTATGATTTTTTTTTATGTTTCAGGAGTCTATTTATTTATATTTATTATGAATTTGCATACATTTGGGAAAGAAATGTTCATGGTTTGCTTTTCCTCTGGCAGAGAGACTGTAGATCTATATGGCAAAGATTATCAATAAAAGCCATGGCTTACTGGGAAAAATACACAGTTGCTTCTGGTTTCTTTCTTACTTTATGAACTTTTCCCTGTTAACACTTTTTGCATATTTTCAACACATTTTAACAAAGCCTTAATAAACAATAACTGTGATAAATTTACACATAATAATTCTGAAAATTACTGAGCTCTTCCAAGCTTGCTGTATAACATATTGATAAAATATAAACTTTACTGCTGTTCCCCAGTCAAATTGGACCAGATCTAACACCAGATTGTGCTAACTGCTTAGGATGTGAAAAGCTAATGTTAAGGGAACAAACTCTTATCTAATGAGAAGTACAATCTTAACTAAACATGACTCACTGGCATTACATTTAATGCAGCTATTTATTACCTTCTTGTGATTTCTGCTTGTTTTTGACCCAACAGACTGGGTCATAATTTTTCACCCAGAGTGTCAAAAGTAAAACGACTTCTACTGCAGCAGGGTCAACCCATCAATTATTTTTATGTATATGCATTTCCAAAAGTATACTTTAATTTTTAGGATAGTTATTGTTAGGTCTGTAAAATGAGTGTATGAAGATCAGAGTATATGACTTTAGATTCTCTATACAGTTTTTCTTTGATAAAATAAACTACATTGTCAGATGGTTTTTGTGTTTTGTAATGGTATCTCTCTTTGGCAGCATATACAAAGCTGAGAGACACCAAAAAATCCTGTTTCTTTAGAAAATGACTGCATTTTGATAAGCGACATTTGAAGACAAACTACCTTGAAAAGTGTTAATTTAGATATTTCCTCATCCTCTCTTCCCCTGTTCTGGTCTTTTCCGTCTGAACCCTCTCCATCAGCCTCCATCGCCCGGCCCCCTGCTCCATCTGATAGCTGCCCTCCTCCCTGTATTGTCTTCTGTGTCTCTTCATGCCTCGCTAGCTACTGCATTTCTAGACATGCCTGTCACGATCAGTGTGTAGAAACAGATGTACCGCTCACAGATGTCTGACATCACAACATTTTACAGGTTGACAGCATTGTCATTTGTCATCACAGACAGCTTCTTGAAAAAGTGGAGAGAGAAAGTTGTCATATAGTCTGAAAGTTTTGCTTGAAGTTCAGGGACAGTAATATATGTGCTATATACTATTAATCAATTTATGGTTGCTTATTAAATTTCTGCAACAATTAGAGTTTATTATCATCTGATCCCTACAACTCAAACACATAAATGTCCCTTGCAGGATGATTAACAATAACCCCATTTAAACTGATTATGTAAATAATGATGTACTAAATTGGAACTAAAATTAAAAAACTGCCTGTGTGAGAAGATTACACTTCTCACTTACTGTTTGGTAGAATAAATTACTTTTAGTTCTCTTCATGGGGCAAACAGTGAGCTGTCAGGAGAAATTCTTCATTTCTGCACATTATTAAAACTAGTATCCTGTCTACTGCTGTGCTGTGGTGAGTCGAAAGCCCTCCCATGTGTAAGATTTATAAAATTTGCTGCGATGTGTTCACAGACATGGCCTTTATTGGGAGTGGGTCTGGAAACCTTTTAAAGCCGTCTAGACATTTCATATTGAACGAATAGGTTCATCACCAGGTGATCGGACCTGAAGATGTGCGAACTTTATGTAATATTCTGGCTCGACGTTAAAGCATCCAGCACGACATGTTTGTGTTAGTCTCAATCCTCAGTGCTTAGGTCATCAGTTCTCTGACATTGTCTTGTAAGGTTGATTGTAAAAAGCTTTAACTCATTTCTGTGTAATAATTGCTATGCTCAGAAATGTGCCTGATTAATGCCATTGAAACATGAATTAATTATAGTGGAGGAATTTGAAGAGCCATCTTTGTGGTTTCCCTAACATTCATCTTATGCTGCCCCTTTTTGATCCAATATAAAGTAGCATCAGTATTTACTTGGTACATATAATATTTTTGTTAAAGTGATGGTGTAAACTATCATAACAGAACAAGTCTTGATATTATAGGCATTTCATCAGGTAATAATATAGAAATGTAAATAGGGATTTACATCAATTATAGCACAGGCAAATTTCTCAAGCGCTTTCAAGCGTTGTTTCTTCAAGAACAGTTGTTTATCTTTTACTTAATAGTAATTTTTTGAGATTACAGACTATACCATTATATAGTAGTTTTTTGGCTTATATTTTTTTAAAGGTTTTCAGACACTTCCCTTGAATGGATTCTGAAAACAATGTCACTGAAAAAGGTTCTGCTGTTTGAGGAGGTTATAAAGACATCAAAGCTATAACATGGATTTATTAAAGTAAGCAACTGTGGTGATGCGCTCATGAATGGACTTTCATGGTGGGTTTGATTTAAAAGATGTAATTATGTGAGGGGGCTGGATCTGATGAAGGGAGTGTCAGCAACTCATTAAAATGGGAACATAATCAGCAGAGTGAGGAAAAAGCCTTTAATGTCCAGGTTATACAGTATGATACACAGAGAGAGCAGTGAATCAGAGATTAACTAGAAAAGTCTGGGGATGTCACAGTAAACTTAAAAAGGACTACAGAGAATCTGCTTGTTTTAAAGTCTTAGAATTGAACTAGCCTGGTTGAACCAAAATCCTCAAACAGAATTAAAACAACAAGGATTTTCCTCCTGAATCAAATACAGCGACTTCCACACTTAGTTGTCTTCCTTATAGAGATGTGTACAACGCTTTCGAATAAGATCTTTAATTGCAGGAGCTTAATTTCATTCTGAAAGGGTGAGAAAGAAAATTATATAACTTTAATTTGAGTACATTTCTTACTGTAAGGCAGGCAAAGTATTCATTTAAACAAACAAACAAAAAAAACACATTTAAATCTGAATGTCTTATTTGTCTTTTGTTTCCTTCTCAGGTCGAGCCATCAAGCATGTGAAGGAATCCATCTTCACGCCAGAGGCCGGAGCCAGGAGGGGTGTTCCCAAGGTCCTGGTTGTTCTGACTGATGGACGTTCGCAGGATGATGTCAACAAAGTGTCAAAGGAGATGCAAATGGAGGGTGGGTGCTTCGATTCGTCAAGTGTAAAATGATTGATTCCAACAGGAATGATGTCACACCTGAGCTTAGCACATTGTGGAGGTGCACTCTAACATATCTATTAATAATTAATAACAAACTCCTTGTTTAACTCTGTTTAATAATGCTTCTTAAACTATCAGTGATATTTAGCTTAAGACTGTTTAGTAATTGTGAAACTCAAAGATTTGTACATTCTCTTTAATCTTTTATTTCCATTTACTCCAAACTTATCAGAAAACTTTCTGTTTTATATCACTTTTAGGCTACATCATCTTTGCAATCGGCTTTGCGGATGCAGACTATGGAGAGCTGGTGAATATTGCCAGCAAACCCAGCGACAGACATGTCTTTTTCGTGGATGATCTGGATGCTGTGAAGAAAATAGAGGAGCAGCTTATTACCTTCGTCTGTGAGGCAGCCACTGCCAGTGAGTAACACCAGCCTATGTTTTAAACACCAACCGAATCCATGAATCTTCAGGGGAATAGGCATTGTCTAGAGTTTATTTAAATGCTGGCTGATGATGGTCATAAATTCTTTGTCTTTCAGCTTGTCCATCTGTTCTGATGAGCGGCAACACGCTGGCGGGTAAGACATTTGATCAAATGAGCAACACACAAGACGCACAGACTGACGAAGGTTCATTCTCCATTAAGTGAACAGCGATAATGACGGCGCAGACGAGACAGTTGATAATTATGTTGATAATAATCTCACTGAGAGAAACTCACTGTGATTTTCATGATTCTGCTTCAGGTTTCAAAATGATGGAGAAGTTTGGCCTGGTAGAGAAGGAGTACAGCACCCTACCTGGAGTTTCTCTGGAGCCTGGTTCGTTTAACAGCTTCCCCTGCTACAGGTTACACCGCGATGCCCTGGTGTTGCAGCCCACCAAGTGAGCAAAAGCATGTCCTCCCCGAGATATCAAATACACGCTGTATAACCCATGGTAGAGCAAATGAAGCCTAAAATGTAGCTTTTTTTAGTCTGCCCAAATATTTTCGATCCACTTTAAAGCAAATATTGGTTAAGGTTGCTCTTGGGGAAAATGCTTTTTAAAAAAAAAAAAAAAAAAAAAAGATACAATGTCTTTCAAAACAGTGCGAGATCTTTTTACATGATGTGAGATAGTATTTTATGGTCTTATGAAACCAAAGTAAACCAAAGTTGAAATTTAAGCTGCAGATAAATGTAATTCGAACACAAAAAAATGTGTTTTTTTGCAAAAACCCCACCCCATGCCTACAGTGTTGGCAGCATCATGATCTGAAGTTTCTTTTCTACAGATTGAACTGTTTTTTTTTTTTTGTTTGTTTGTTTTTTTTGTCAAGTTGGAGGAAAATATGAACAGAGCTGTCAGTCATGATCTAAAACCTTCAGACACCTGATGGGATGTTGAAGATGAAAAGTGGATTTTATTTTTCTCCATCAGAATGAGAAGGTTTATTCGTGAGGGAAAAGTTTTAGAGTGACAAAGTCAGAGAGCAGGACTAAATTTGACAAAGTTCGACCTGATAGATCTAGAAGATGGTTGCAAGATAAAGGAGACAGATATGTCCAAGCCTCAATCTAGGATGGTAATAGATTATTTCCAAATTACAATTTTTTTTTTACTTACTGATCAATGGGGCACTGCATGGTGCGGTGGCCAGAGTAGATGCTCCATAGATCAGCAAATAAAATAAACTGGATGTATTCTCACATCAAGGGTGACTTCCAATATTTATTGTACTCTTGCAGTTTTCTTTCATATGAATAAGTTTGGATGTCAATAATAATAGTATTTCAAATGATTCAGTGGGGTTTACAAAAGAGTTCGGTTTGACAACATTTTCGAAAATGTAAGAATGTAGTAAAAAATAACTTGCTTTATTTCAATTCCTCAAAAATTTAATTAGTTTTTTGTTTTACCATTTTAAAACACAGCTCTTTATGTATCTCAGAGAGGTACTACATTCAAATAAATACATAAAAATTTATGTTGTTGCCAGTTACTACCAGGGAGCATTTATCTAGAGCCTCCTTGCATGAAAATAGAAATCCTTTGTGTACCAAAGGTAATTGGAAGCTTTTAATGGCTTCATTTGAGCTCCTGTAATGTTTTCCTTTCTGCGATGTTGTCATTTTAGGAGCTTTTTTTTCCAGTTTGTGCTGTCAACAGGCTGTAATTGTACCTTCCTGTTGTGTGATTGCTCTATTTTTTTAAAACTGTCAGCAATGAACAGTTTGGAAAGTTTAGGGTGACATTAAAAAACCTCATGCTCAGAGGCAGTTATTCAAAACACGGTGGGTTCTTTGATCAGAAAAAGGCAACGGATGCGCAGTCTGTCTGAAGCTGCAGAGCGCTCCACCAGCCGCTGCAGCAGCTGAAGCGAGTCAAAAGGCTCTTGTAAAAGGTTTCCAGAGGCCACGTGGCTCTAAGGCACGGCTAAGCCTGCTGTTTTTCCTCTGTTTGTCTGCTCCACAGGTACCTTCACCCTGAAGGTTTGCCATCTGACTACACCATTTCTATGATGCTCCGTTTGCTTCCTGAGACCCCGCAGGAGCCCTTTGCTTTGTGGGAAATCCTCAACAAAGACAATGAGCCGATGGTGGGCCTAATCCTCGACAGTGAGTCTGAGTCGCTGAAAGTTTTTCGGTTCTCTTTTTTCCTTTCCTTTAGTTTTCCTGTTTTCTTTCAAGTAAGCCAAGGAAGTTCACAATTTTGGAAGCTAAACTGCAGAAACACGGCTGAGAGTATCGCTTTTAATCCCATCAAATGTTCTTGGCCTTTATCTGGAGCAGTGGTAGGTAAACTCAACCTTCAAGGGCTACAGTCCTGTATATTTCAGACGTGTCCAATCTCCAACATAGCTGAGTTGAAGGCTGAAAGTTTTACGGAGGCTCTGGTAATGAGTCTTCTCATTAGATTCAGCCGTATTGAGCAAGGGGAACATCGAACTCCTGCAGGACATTGACCGTTGAGGACTGGCATCGGACACACCTGATCTAGGCATTTTGTTTCTCCAAATAATTGCACCTCTTAAATCTGACTAGATAATATTCATTCAGTTGTAACTTGGATTGAACTCAAAGCTCACATTACAATTCTTATCTCCAAATTACTGCAGTACAAAAAAAAGAGAAAGTGCTTCAGGAAGCATTTTATTTTGCTTATGATATATATACAAATGGTATCATTGAAATGGTTTGTTTTTCAAAAACAGCATAGCTGAGTTAAATCCAAGAAAAGTTAATTCTGTCTGCAAGCGTGAACTTCCTCTAACCTCACCCCGCATTCACTCCGCCTGCACACAGGCTCTGGGAAGACGCTGACATTCTTCAACCACGACTATAGAGGAGACTTCCAGACTGTTACGTTTGAAGGACCAGAAATCAAAAAGGTTTTCCACGGCAGCTTCCACAAGGTGCGTGTTGGGGACAAGTAACTTAAACTATTTCGTTTAAAGTGTGAATGTAGCCTGAAGTAAAAATGGACCCTGAATAACTTTCTGTATCCTTTTAACGTTTCTACTTTGTCATGTTATGCAAACTTCAATGTGTTTGATCAGGATTTTTTTTGAAGCATTAAAGCCGCTGAAGGAAGAGGATTAAGGATTCTTTTTCAGAAATGTTTCGCAAATAAAAACTGTCACTTGATCTTTTAATATGACACCCTCTGGTAAAAGTGTTATCAATTAAAGCTGTTCTTTCACAGGTTTTCCAGAAAATATTAAAGAACAAAAGCCATCATGATATCCTAGGGAAACACCAGACTAGTCAGGGATAGAGCAGTTGAGAAGGTTACGCAGGTTTATGTTATAAAACAAGCTTTTATGATCACCATTATCTGAGTGTGACACAAGTGTAGGTATAATTTAAGACATGATTGTCAAGCCGAGGGCCAAAGGGGAGCGTTTGTCAGAAAAAACAGCCAAAAGGCCTCTTCAGACCCACAACTCAGCTGGGAGAATCTTTTAGCAGAAAACCATCAGACATATTTGATATTATCTACGGGTCATATAAGGGACAAAGGGAAACAATTGTGAGAGAAAACCTGTTATAATGCAAAAAACTAAAGACTGGGGGAGTGGGTCGCCTTCCAAGAGGATAATGACCACAAAATCACAACCAGAGCTGCAGAGAATTATTTTTTTCTGAACCTCATTGTCTTTAATTGTATAATTTATTGACCTATTTGTGTCTTCTTACTTCAATAATTTCTAGTTTTTATTAAGCAGTTAACCAGTTTTATCCCCTGTACAGCATTTTTGTTCCACCTATCTGTATGCAAAGTGCTCTTCAATTACAGATGATTGATTGAATGATGGGTTTCAATCCAGACCCGAATCAATAAATTGAAATTCTGTGGCAAAACTTGGAAAATGGATGGTCACAGACTCTTCCGTCTGATCTGACTGGTGTAATTTGTAAAGAAAAATTGGTGAAAAATTCTGACTTCAGATGAGCTGACAGAAACATCCTCCAAAAGACCTGCAGCTGTAATCGTAGCTAAATGTGGTATTGTACAGTACAGAACCACAGATTTTTAATTGTGAAAAAAATTAAACCAAGTACCTTTTTAACTCTACAGTTTACTTATGCACTACTTTGTGTTGGTGTGTCATTAAAAAAAAAAAAAAAAACAATAAACTATATGACGTCAGTGGTGCAAATGATAAAAAAAATATAAAATGGTATAAATACTTTTGCAAGTCCCTGTGAAAGTTAATAAAGACCAATTTCATAATACACTTGCAGATAAACCTCCTGACTGCTGCACAGAAACTATGCTGAATAGAGGGCAGCTGGTGGAGCTGGACTGTAGGTTACAGGCAGCTGTGAAGCACAAAAACAGGAAGATCCCACGAGTATTTGGATGTTTTTGAAGTTGTACATTTAGGCTGGGGAGATTTCAGTGCCTCGTGGGCTGAGAATTGTTCTCTTTTTTTTTTATCAATAGTGTTTTAGAGAGTTTGAACCTCCAACTAAAGAGCCCATCTCCCTCCTCACGGTCTGGTTTTACTGATTTATTAAGATTTTAACTTTTATTTATGACTGAACCACACACACAAGAATTTGAGAAAACAAGTTCTCTTTTCTCTTTCTAATTTAGCTCAGCCCCGGTGGGAATACTATTAAGCTGAATTGTTTTCCATTTAGATATTTTAATAAAGTAGATTTTTTATGTAAATTGTGTGGTATTGCACTGAACTGCAAAGTCCAGAGAGATTTCTGTTGCAGAAAAACTTTTATTCCTGTTTATGAGAAACAATTAAAAATGAAAATGATAACATAAACAATAATGCAGGTGTGGAATAAATGATTTTTTTTTCTTGATTTGGTCTTCACAGATTCAGTAAATGACCAATGCAGACTGCAAAACTCTGATCAACCCCATTAAAAAGAAAATATTCAATCCTCAGCTATTTTGTTTGAATATCACTAACTGGTCAGTTCCAAGAAGCTTGTTAGGATTTGGAAAATAAAGCATTATTCTTCGCTAAGGAGCAGCTGGTTTATACTGTCACTACTTAAAGTATATTTTTTACTAAAAGCAACTTCACAGCCACCCACCAGCCTCCAGTTTTCCATTCCTTATTTCAAAATGGGTGAGAATAGCTGTCCATCATTCAGTCTTTTGCCTTTGTTGGAGAACATGGTAATGTTCAGAGCAGGAACAGATGCAGAGGACTGCCAGACCAAAGGAAGTGTTTGCTTCTATTTAGACAGGATGACAAGTGAATAAGAGGAATGTTCGTGAGCATGAGCTTGTTTGTGTGGCCTTTAGAAAAGGATTACCATATGAAGACGCCGTGCGTTAAAGCAGGAAACCCAGTAGGATCTGTCAAAGCTTACTGAGGCACACAGGCACAGACAGGCCGACAAACCCCGGGGGGGAGACGGAAAACAGAAACAGGTAAAAGCAGAGAACAGAGGAATAAATAGAAATGACTCTGAGTTTTAGTCGCAAAAAAAATATATAGTCGTAAAAAACGGAGACACAAAGGGCAGAAGAGAAACTTGTCTTCGCTGTAACTCACACATTGCTCAGAGCCATAATATTCTCCAGAGGTGTGTGAATGCTATTATTGTACTTCCCCACATGATTAAACATTAAAAGGACATGTGTGCTAAAACTCCTTCTGTGAGCTACAAATCATCATTCTATAGCTTTAACTAGCTTTTATTGGTTTTCTAGCTCTCAGTCACTTACAGCCTCTCATGATGTAGTTAAAAATATACTGTGTATTTGTATGTTAACATCTTAAAATCATATGCAGCCCTTAGAGATTAAGTAAAATCACAACAGTGGGCATCAATAAGTAGGAAGTTAGCTTTAATAAGTGACACCAATCGTTAAACAGCCTTAATCTGGGCTCTGATCCATTATTATTCATGAGTGGGATTGAGTTTCAATCTGATTGTAATTTCTGATCCCGTGAAATTATGTGTGTGTGTTTTTTTTTCCTCTTATTCCAGATTGTTGTCACTTGTATTTTTTCCTCCCCCCCAATACACATCTTCAGGAGACCACATATTTAGGGGTGAACTTTGACTAGGTCATTCACTCCTCTTTTAAGACCAAAAAAATCACATCTATCACATCCAGTTTTCTGGTACACATCTGAAAAATTTTGGGTGAAAACTGTTATTCAGTAAGGCTTTATATTTATATTTAGCTCAACGAAAACCCCAGTTGCACTTTTTGATAAAGGAACACCGGCTCACGCTGTTGCCAGGACAATCTTCTGTGAGTTTGTTTGACATTTATGGTGATGCACCATGATGTTCTTTGCCAGAAATAACTTTTAAACCATGGTTTTTAACTATGGATTTTGCTCAATGACATAAAAGACCAGATGTCAAGAAAATGCTGCTGGGACAGCTGAACTTAGTTTTCCTCCTAGTTAGATTCACAATAACAGATGGCAGGTGTGAACCCAGGAAGACTGAATGTTGAAATTGAATCAAAGGTTTCAAGAACATATGAGTTTAAGTTAAGAAACCAGGTTATTGTGTCTTTTTCACATCATTTTACTTAATTGGGTTTCAGTTAAATTGACAAATGTGTGTGAACTGATAGCCACTGTATGTTGCAGTGATGACTAGAAGAAAAATACATGCAGGAAGTGTTAAGCTTTAATGTACGAGCCTTATATCCTTTGAACACAGCTCTTTTTCTTTGAGAATGTGACCTTTTAAGAGAGAAAAAGGTGTTCATAAATTAAAATATTAAACATTTGCTTTTACTTCCTACTGCTGTTGGCCAGATAATTTTGATTTTATAAAACCGAAATGTGCAAACAAAATATTTTTCATTTAGCATGAAGGCTAGAGTCACATGGAGGACAATGCTGAAACACAGACATGCACATACCACACAGTGCTGCTTATATGCCGTCGACATTTCCCTGCCCTGCACTCATTCCCTCACCACTAATATTAACCTTAACTGAATGCCACTAAATATCAGTTAAATGTCTGCACCATGGAGGATTTTCATTATGCTTTATTTCACAAAAGCTCAACACACGTTATGCCTGGTGAAGTATTCAGACTGAAGGACACAAAAGTCATTTCAAAAAATGATGTTCACACCTCAGGAAAGGACTGCATTCTGGCTCTCACCTCTGAACTTTGTCTCCATATTATCTGCAAATAACATTCATTTATGCACCTTTGACATAGGGTGTCTGTGCATGTTTTGCTGAAGATGAGCAAGAGCACAGAGGTTATGAGAAAAAAAAAAAAGCATAATGGGGAAACGCACAGACGCTAATGGTCTAGGTTATTACTGTCCTTCACCAGAATGCCGGTTTCCTTCCTCATTAACTATACAGACATCTGGATGTGATGGTTCATGGATCTGGCAGCACTTTTCTCTTAAGTAGGCAGTTTTAGCTCACAGACTTCCAGAGCACAGGGTGGATAGGGTTATTTGTTTGCTCATTGCAGATACTTTTGGAAAGTATTTATCTAAAAGGGAAGAAAAAAAAACAGGCACAGAGGAGTTTATGGTCAGGGTGATTATAGAGCTCATTTGCTGAAACATTCTGTGGGAATATTCCCATACTGCGGAGTCCAACTTCAATCTGGCTCATCAAGCCAGCTTTGGCCTAAAATCACACTGGCAGTACCTTTTTTATTAACTGCATGTATTTGACTGGAAATATAAACCTAAAAGTTGACAACTGAATCATAAGAATAAATGGTGAAAAACTGCTGAAGAAATTTTAATTGTTCAATTTGGTATGTAAGACCGTTTAATTTTGACGTGTCGTTAGATTATACACAAGACCAAAAAGATTTACAGTAGTAATGAAACATCATCCAGGGGGAATTTAAAGAAATTTCTCATTCAAAGCAAAGAAAAGAGCAGCATTTCTACTTTAATGATCATAAAATAAATTCATTTTAAAAACCAAACCAGATCCCGTTTTCATCACGGTGGAAGTGGGTGGAAAGATGGTGGAGGTCTCTGAGAAATTTAGACTATTCAAAAACTTTTATTTGAAAGCAGGTTATAGAAGTTTTCTTTGAAAGGTAAACATAATCCCTTGTTAGGCAACAGTTAACAACAATGTCATGGCATCCATTTTGTAGGATTCTCACTTATGAAAGAGTGAAGCTTTTATTTTGAACGGTATTTCTGAGCATTACTCTGAATGTCCAGTGTAAACCTTTTCAAGTTACGGGAACACTTGGTAAAAGTGTCCTTGATTTCCACTGGCTTTTAACGCTGTGTTTAATTAGATTGCTTCAACACGTTTAGATTTAAGCAGAATTAAGGATAATTTCACAGCTTGCTCACTGTTGTCTTACTCTGATGTCTGGCAATTAGGAAATTTCTATCACGCCTTGTTTTCTGACCCTGTTCTTGCTCTGCCACACAGCTCCATGTAACCATCAGCAAGACGTCTGTGAAGGTGGTGTTAGACTGTTCTTTGGTCGGGGAGAAGTCCATCAGAGCGGCTGGGAATATCACCACAGACGGAGTGGAGGTCCTGGGGAAAATGGTTCGGTCCAGAGCCAAAAGAGACAGCTCTGCTCCGGTTAGTACTGATTCATGTATATCTGTAGACAAAAAAAGATGCTAGAATGATGGGGGGAAAAAAGTGTCTTGGAGTCCACTCTTGACATTTACAGAAAGAAATATGACAAAATATTAATTTGTGAAAAATATGTTGTGCTTGCTGTCAAGCCCCTCCATATTCCAAGAGGGTATGAAGAGGGTGTGAAAAATGTGTGAAAAATTACTCCCATAAATACCTTGTAGTGAGTCAATCAGTGGGAGTTCATTTTATTTATGGCAAGTAGAAATTTGCCATAAATGTATGAAAAAAAGTGATTTTGGGCACATATTGGCAGGCAGGATGGTGAGATATCCTGCTGGAAATACAAAGTGCTATCATGGAACTGTTATTAGGTGTTTACTTTTAATTTGTTTAAAACAATGCAAGTTTTATTTATTCTGTTTTCAAAATATCTATTCTCTAACTTAAAATTATTATGAATATAATAATAATAATAATCACCATTATAATTAATATTATTATTAATTAATTATCATGTTGACAAGAGGATTCTTCAGATATAAATTGAGTAAATAACTAAAATCTGAAAGTGTATGTCCCAGGTATGAGATGAAGTGCAGGTTATAGAGAGGGTTACGAAAGATGACACACAAAATGCCTAAAATAGTATCCATACCATGAACTTTTTCACATTTAGCCTAAATCAGTTTTATTAGAACACCTTTTCCCCTTGCTTGTTTTTTTTAGAAGTAATAATCTCACTGAGATTTTAATTTGTATTTTTTCCACCGAGACAGCATATATAATCATTTTAATATTGTGAAAAATGACATAACTTCACGTAAAAAAATCTTAAAGTGTGCATTATATTCAGCAGGCTATGCTGTGTAGAAACTAGGGCTGAAACGATTCCTCGATTGATTCGAGTACCTCGATTATTAAAATTCCTCGAGGAAAATTTACCTGCCTCGAAGCTTGTTAATTTGTGTTTTATTACTTAGCGCACCGTGTTCCGGCAGGAACATTACTTGCGTTGCACAGAGCTCTCAATTCCGCCTCTGAGTTGTTGACGAAAGTTAAGTTTTAGCGGCATAAGGTCCCATCTTTAAACTCGGCCAGGGGATTTTATGATTTTATGATTTTATGATTTATGATAATGCCCGGGTTTTCATCGTTTTGGGGGCCAATAAGCATCTTTAAAATGACCGGCGAGATGCCTGGTGTTACGGCAACTGAACATTGGGAAGAGGCTGCGGGAGGATTTATACAGGTGAGCGGATAGACTGAACACGGCGGGCGGCTGAGTAGTTGATGGTCCGTAAGTGTAGCTTTACGGACGAACCGCACAATAAATTTCAGATCCCGGTCTGAGCAAACGGGTGGCGGAGCGCATCGTACATGGCTGGTAGATGAGTTTCTGAGTGTGACAAGGTGCCGTAAATATCTCGTATTGCTCCCCTATGAGGGGCCGTTTAGGACGAAAACTATGTTTTGTCTCTCACACACTACTAAAAACTAATACACACACACAATATTTAAATTGCACATATATACTATTAAAATGTCATACATATGCAATTTTTCTCTC
>CAEGAE010022517.1:0-20968 GCA_903067095.1 Girardinus metallicus | reverse complement strand
CATCTAAAGCCGCCGCCGTGTTCAGTCTGTCCGTTTATCTGTATCAATAATCCCGCCGGACTCCAGGCATCGCTGCCGTCATTTTAAGATGCTTATTGGTTCCCCGGAAAAAGACAAAAACCCGAACATCCTCCCAGGCCGAACTTGAAAACTGGACGTTATGCTGCTAACACTTAGCTTTGGTCAACAACTCAGGCGGAAGTGAGAGAGTAAATAAAGTCCCGGCCGGAACACGGTGCGCTAAATAATAACACATAATATAACGAGGCTTCAGGCAGATCAGTTTTCCTCGAGGAATTTTAATAATCGAGGTGCTTGAATCACTCGAGGAATCGTTTCAGCCCTAAATCAGAACCAAAATTGGTGGAAATGGAAAGCAGTTGTAGCAGTTTGTGGAAACTCCCCAATTTCCTAAAATACACAGGTGATTTAGGCAGTGATATATATATATATAGTAATTTATGTTCTTTATGTCAAGGCAATAAAGCTCAAAGATAAAGCCACATGATAATGGACTGGCCCTTTGGAGGATCCATCCTTTAGAGGGCCAGGCTTATGGAGAAATCATCTTTAAAATGTAACATCTTCTTCTGGGCTTTGAACTTAGAAAGCCCAGGTTCATTTGCCAAACCTTGCACTTAAAACCCTGGATGTGGAGAACCTGTCACTAAAAAGACCTGTTCGTTGAGATGACTAATCTTTCAAAGGAATCATCTTTTTGATGGCAATTCCTTTGAAGGGTCAGTCTTTTGCAGGATGACGTTCCTGAATTGTGACTCAGTGAACCTTGTTTTTTTAACGCCAGATACGTCATTATTATTGAGAAACAGCCCATGATTTTTCATCACTTTGATTGCCACTGTTTTGTGTCCTGTTTGTGAACGGTCTTTATTATGCTGGTATTAAACCAATGCCACACTGACAGACAAGGTGGGAACTTAAAAACCACTGCACCCCATACTTCAGTCACAGTCAGATTTAGGTGGTGATAGATTGAATATATTCTGCATGAAATATACACACAGCTCATGTATATCCACATGACGAAGGACTGGGCCTACAAAGGATCTAGCTTTTAGAGGACCAGGCTTCTGGTTTCTCCTGTTTCTGAATCTCCGTAATTTGAGTTCTCTCTGGACTCTGTCGAGTCCTTAGAGGTTATTTCCTTTGCACATTAGCATCAGCCTCATTTGGTGGCTTTTAAACTACCTTTTCATATTCTTAGAAAACAAGATAATAAAAACCCCTCAAAGTTGCATGTTGATGAAAGTTTGTTTATAGCACATAAAATGTTGAATATTTTGAATATATTTGGCTTTCTTTTCTAACTTATGCCCTGACTGAGAATAATATTACATTGGCCCCTGAGTTTATGGATGTTCATGCTTATTATCCATATAATCCTTAAGGTCCTACAGCAGTTTACTAAATTACTGTACATTTTAATGCCCATGTACACTTGGTGCCAAAGGGATATCTTTGCTTGTAAACCAAAAATAATACGCAAAAAATAAATATACATCTCTGAATTTGCTTCACTGGAGGCACAAACTGAACCAGAATTACCATGGATCCATTGATATGATTTCATGATCAAATCAATGGATCCAGTAAAAACGTATAAGGAGCGCTAACAGAGGATGCTGTGCCAGGACTTAGGCTGAACATCGATCTACACAGGACATGGATAGCAGCATCAAGGAGACCTGGAACACAGTTTATAAGTGCAGAAAACAGAAGACAAGTAACAGAACAGGAGGAAATTCTCAAACAGAGCCCTTTTAATGGAAATTGCTTGGATTTTTAAAATAATGTTGTTAGCTGCCAATTAAACCTCATTTCCTCCATCATGTTGTATTAGATTAAAAAGTTTCCTTTTTTCCATTCTTCGGAAGACATGTTACAGATTATCTGAATAAAGTTGGAGTATTGTTCCATTATGAGCAGAAACATGACCCACGTAGTGGTGGGCTGTTCGCACAGATGTTTTACATGCCTTCACTGTCTTTGCAGGTTAATCTGCATCTGATCAAAATGTAAACTACTAGCATAACTACTGAAGCAGAAAACGAAAAAGAAAAACACTTCAGTACAAGAACTTTTGCTCATACAACCATATGGCACTAAACCTAAAGCACTAATCATACACATTAGTTCTGCTAATGCTGAAGCACTACTAACACAGTACTTAGCAGAAGCTAATGCTAGCACTAAATTCAACCATGTCAATATGTTGACATAACATGTCACAACATAGCATATCACCCTTGAAATTTGGTTTTGCACACCTACTTATTCGGTTTCACTTCTGGAAGTGATTCTTTGGAACAGATATTTCACTCATGTTTTCAGTTTTATAGTTGTTGAGTATTGCTAACTGGACGTTAGGACTTCGGTCAGAAAACATGCAGGACACCAGCAGATTTTAAACTGTTTATGGTGCATTCTGGGTACAGAATAAACCTCATTTGCTGCACCACATCACAGATGGAGAACACGAGGAGAGGAAATGGAACCTGTTGCGTAAACAGTCTTCACTCACTTCAAAATAAAAGCATGAATATAAACGTCTAGCTGCTTGAAGAATTCTTAACAGTAGATTACCAAAACGTCAAGACATATGTCAATTCAGTTTATTCAACGGAAAGTCCACTAAAGCAACCAAGTAAATTAGCTCTTTAAAATTTAGAGGAAACTGAATTTGCTAAACGATTTCAAATAAGCTAAATGCCCACCACTGTTTATTTCCTTGAATCCTAAATGGTGCTTTCTACAGATTTATAGAATTTACTTTCAGGCTATTTTAGTGGGATTTTTAGGTTATTTATCATGGGAATGTTGATTACTGTATCTTAAAGGGAACAGCCAGGATTTCATGTTCGTTCTCTTTATTTTCTAGAACTTTAAGGACGTGTTCTAGTGACTCAAAATGTACTTAATGAGGCTAGTTATTTGTTTTTTACCTGCTGCTTACATGGTATTTTCCTGTAACTTACATGTTACCTTAAAGAAAATGACATGTTACTAAAAAATAACTTGCAAATTCAGGGCAGAAACCCCCAAGTTTTAGGACAGTAGCTTTTGATGAAATGCAATTGAATGTTACTAGAAAGCACAGTAGAAGAAAAGTATCTTCTAATTTAAAAACACTTAAGTTATTAAATAAAGGTTATCAGAAGGTAACATTTTAATTCATTAAATGTAGCTCTAGGGTTTCAAGAAAGTAACCTTCAAGTTTTCTTCCAGAAAATTACTTTAAGGATTTATAAAAGCAGCATGGAAGTTCCAGGAAAGTGATAACATGTGGAGGCAGAAGTTTCTACGACTGTTTTGTAATATTTTGTTAGTTTGGTTAAAAGCCTAAAAAGAAATATTAAAATAAATATAGTGTAAGCTCAGCTTGAAGCTTTTTGTCATTTACTTTAGACTCTGTTTGAGAACTCAGAGTGTTTTCCATCCTTTTCTGGAGAACAAACTCGTTCCTTTTTCTGACTTCCCATTTCCTGATTGATATGTAGGTACGAAAGGACAGCAAGAGGAACAGGCCACACAAAGGTAGAGAATACTAAACACTTCAGATTTAGGCTCCTGAACTTACAGAAGACATCACCTAAAAAGTACCTCCAGTTGAGACGAGCCGATGTGTCCGTCCCAGACCGTGAGACCCTGAATGCATCGTCTCTGTTATCTGAGATAGGCTATGGCTTTGGAAAGGGGAATATCAGAGGAAAAACAACATCCAAACATCCGTTCTCCTTCAAAATGTTCTTATTTTTTCCCCCTTCATCTGTCTCACATTGTTTTAGAAAAATAGAAATCAGGAAAACATTATTACAAAAATAAACCAAAATGTTTGTCCAGATTCTACATCCACATGACAACTTCACAGAAATATGGACTTATATTGCACAGCGAGGGATTTCCTCCAGTAGGAAGTAAATCACTGACACGATTTGTAGAAAAAAGAAACACATTAAAACGATCCAAAGATGAAAATCCTTGATTGTTTTTTTTTTTTTTCGTTTCCACAGACAGACAGCAGCTCGATTCCCAGGCCCTCCTTCATCCATCAGGAAGAAAAATAAAATCATCCGAAAGCTGCTCCAAGGGAAGAGTAAAAACCCCAAAACACAGGATGAGTTTTGGTTGAAGGCACAGAGTTCCAAGAACAGGAATGTTGACAACTTGATGCTGACTGGAAGCGCAGCAGATGGGTCTGTTCCTGCGGTCCGATCGACTCCCCTGATGGTCGGAGGGCAGGGCTTCGACTCTCTGAGGAGACAAGAAAGCGACAGGACACAAGGATTTAGGTTCCCTTCAAGGTCCCACTTAGGGTTATACAAAGCATGTTCGTTACATTTTCTTCACACAAAATCATTCTTAGATCATTTTAGTCTGCCCATTTCTGCCTATTTTGAGTTCCTTCCAGAATGAGCTGTTTTAGACATTTTTGAAAAGCAGAAGTGGAGCCCCCTGCACAACCAACTAGAATGCAGAAAGTGGTTTCTGAATGGTAAGTCAACGATAAAATACTTGTCTTTTCCAGCAGCCATTGTACATCTCACCAAACATGCTGGAGCTCCGCTTGGGTTGTTAGGAAACAGGCTGGACTCGGCTAGGGTTGCTAGGTAACGGCGCAGTTCCCATGGAATGTGACTTAACAAATCCCACCTATGTTATTTGTTTAATTAAAGTGCTGAATACTTAGTTTAGTGATGAGTAGGCAAATGAACATTTTGTTGGCCATTAAGTCCTTTTGATTTCACGATTTTGGCTGATTTGAGGAAAAGTCCTAGTCAAAGGACATACATAAACCCAAATCAGAATTTGCTGCACAAGTTGAACCTGACTCAGTTTGAGCGGTTTTGGGAAGAAGAAAGGGCAATTTTGGTTTCATTACACAATATGGCTGAATGCAAATGCACACCACACCTTTAAGATTGTTATGTGTAAAACATTTTAACTCTTCCCCTTTACTTCAGAATCATGAACTAGTTTGTCTCTATCACAAATCTGAAGCAAAATACAAACAAACTCCAAGACGCTGGTAACAGGAAGGGCCTTTTGTTGATGTAACCTGTGAGGTTTCACCAGGTCTTTATGCGGCTCCACCCCCAACTCAACACCATCTTCCTCGAAGTTAATCCTCCCGTCTGCGGCAGATGGTCCTGGGAGCATCCTCGGCCCTCAGCAGCTCCTGTAGTTATGAATGATTGCGCCGCTGTGGGCATTAAGTTGGATCAGTGTAATCCATCGCAGCATATGCAGCAGCCAAATCCACTGGAAAGGAGGACTTTCCTTCGTTGATTTCCCTCCGTAGAGACATTCCTAGAAGGTCAGGAGGTGCTAGGTTGGCTTGTCTTTTTGCCTCTGATGCTCACTTATCACAGTATCAAGGCATCAATCGTCCATTCTGCGTCTTCTTAGCTCAGTTAGGCATTAATTATGCCTCTAGTTTGAAGCACTCAGCCAATCACAAACAATAAAACTGGATTAAAAGGAGTTATCTATCACCAACAAGTAGCTGAAGTTCAGCCTCTAAACAAGTAAAATGATTAACTTGGCTATTAAGGAATATTCCAGTTCTTTGCTCCTGGGTTGCTTTGATTGTGTGTTTTGGGTCGTTCTACGTCTGTGCAGTTGATTTGACGGCTGGGTTTAAGCAGACACTACATCCCTGGACGCCTCAGGATTCATTCTGTCCTGTTTCACATCGTTGGTATAAACTAGTGACAGCCGACACACTTCCTTCTTTAATCCAACTTTAGTTTGTTTGGGGAAGTGTGAATGTATAATCAAACTCTGATTCGGACCAAAAAACCAAATTCTGGTCCAACTTCAAACCTTGGTCTTGGTTCAGTTGAAGTGAACTCTGGTTTGGTTCAAAAGTATATGTGAACACCAGAGACCGCTCCAAAAGCAGGAAGTGGACTAGAGTGCAGGGCAGTCTGGGTAAATTCAACCAAAACAAACGTGTTAGCCTAGAGCTAGCATGAGAAATGGCTTGTGGTCTTTTGCTAAAAACAAAAGAGAAACAATCTCTAAAGTCTGACGCTACTCCATTTTTGATTACATTTTGTGACGTAGGAAGGCACACTCGTATTTTTCAGAGGTTTTTGTGTCATTTCCTGCACAGCCGAGGAGGGGAACAGTTTTTTCAAAGTGTTTAGTTTGTTTGACAAATCAAGTAACCAATTATTGGTACCTCTAAAAACAGGGTGGCACATATTAACGAGCTAAAACTCAAAACTTTTTACACAAAATTCAGATTTTTTTTCTTTCTTTTATTAAAATTGCAAAAACTATTTTGTTTAATTGCGATGTCATTGGCTCAAAATCAACATATGAGTTTTTTTAAAACAATAATTCCTTAATATTGATGAAATTAGTTCCACTGGCAGATTATTGTACTTACAAGATATTTTCCACTTATCATATTGACTTAAAACAAGCCCTTATATCTTGCTGAAAACTTACTTGTAAATTAGTTTTGTCTGTTTTAAAGTGCACTCAGATATTTGCGTAGAAACTAGATAAAAATATTTAGATTTTGTATTTTTTGCAGTGTAGTTTTAATTGGCAGCTTGTCTGTACCTAACTTTGTGTCCAGTAGGAGGAGCTGCAGGATCTGTACACTCCTGTTGACTCCAGTTGATCTGTGGTTCCTGATAAACAGATCATTAGGAGTCATAAACCCTCCGATCAGAACCGACCCACTTCCTTAAACATTTGGGCTGAAACTGAGCGCTTCTCTCACACACTTCCTGACCTTTTTCAGATGTTGGAGCTGTGACATTTTGGTGCTCGTGCTCCAGTGGTCACATTAAACTGACGTAAAGATGAAGCAGAGTGGTGTTTTCTGAAGATAGCATGCGTTTTTTCCGTGTTTGCATGTTGGGAGCAGGTTGCAGAGATGAAGCTGTGTCCTTCCTGTTACCGACTGATTAAAATCAGAACGAAGCAGTTGGATGTGATGATTCACTGCTGAGGCTGTGAAACATCGCGCTAACCTGGAGGGCTCCTCTTACTTTGTTTTGTTTTGTTGTTTTTGGCTGTCAGCTCACAGAGGAGGACACGTTTTCTGATTCTGCTTCCACTTCATCCCTTGTTGCCCTGGCAACGCCTTCCCAACACCTGGAACAGCTGAGTTTGCATACAGGACTTTGCGACCTTGACCCCGCTGCCCCCCTTCCTCTGACTCCGACGATAAGCGTTTCGCTGGAGGCTCGTTTGCAGCCGTCACTTTGGCTCTGCAGCAGCGTCGTGAAGTCGTGCAGCGAGGCTAATGAGCTGAAAATAAAAAATAAAACATGACAGCGACGATACACCGAGTCCCAACAGTGACTGGATGCATTCAGTTCACTTATAGCGAGGAATAACCATCCCCTCATGGGAAAATGCTAATTCCAAATATTACTATTTTTTTTTCTTAGAGATTTTTTTACATATTTGTTAAAACATAATCTGTAAAAAAAAATCGGTCTCATCCATGTCCTCCCTGAGCTACTATTGTCATCTCAAGAACAGCACAGAAAACAACCAATCAGCACCAGGAGGAGGGTCTCAGCACTGTCAATCAACCTTGTGAAGGCGCTGCTAAGTGTGCTAATGGTGGAAAAACAACTTGCTATTACAAGAAAACCATAATTAGTGCTAACTAGCCTTAGCATTCAGAACAGGCTCAGCTGACAGGGAGAAGCTGCACTGCAGCAGAGAGTGCACACAGCCCCGATTGACAGCGCTAAGACCCGCCTCCTGGCTCTGATTGGTTGTGTCTAGTTAGCACTGGGAGTACTGGCAGAAGGCAGAGGAGCGCAGTTTTATTCATGGATAATATCATACTTTACTGTCACGACATACTGACAGTTTCAATAAATAATTTAATTATCCTCAAGTTTGGACTTTGACTAGTCCACATGTGGCCAGATATCTGGGAAAACAAATACATTTTTATGCGTTTTGGGCTTTTATCCAAATAAAAACTCAGATTTGTACCTTATAAAGACTTAGTGTAGTCTTTATAAAAACAAATATCTTTGCCAAATCGTTTGAAAAGAATAACATCATACGTATGGGAGAAAATCTATGACAAACAAATCTTCACAAACTCGCTGAAATGCACCACTGAGGGTTGTTTTAAACATGCCACACCTATAGGGGGCAGTACGCTGTATGTTTAAAACAACCCTCAGTGGTACATAGTAGTGTACTGCCTATAGTGTCATTGTTTCAACATTTAACATTTTTTTGTCCATAGTGGTTTTCCATACTTTGTTCTTTCCTTTAGTGGTTAGTTTTTTCAGTTCTTTCTTTCGTTCGGCTCTTTGCTTGTTTGTTTAGGTTTCTATCTTAGCGTTAGTCTTTCATGTTTTGGTTGTTATTTTCCCTTGTGTTCATTTCTGTGTTTGTTACTGTCGCTTTTCCCTCAGTTTCATAGTTTACAAAAAAACTATGAAACTTTACCAAAAAAATCTGAAAAGTGTGGTGTGCATTTACATCTAAAATTCTTTGTAAAACCATGTTTTACTGAAATTGCTTCACATTCTTCTTAAATATTTCAACCTGAGTCAGATTGGATGGAGAGCAATTGTTTTCATTAGTTTTAAATTAAGTTTTGCTGCTGTTTCTCAATTGCATAACTTCTATTTTGGTCTATCCCATCAAATTTCAGTATAATTAATATTTAAGTTTATAGTTGTAAAATGTTGGATTTATGAATACTTTTCTGAGGCATCTAGATTTAAAATGTCGGCATTCGCTTTCTAAAAATCTGTTCAGATCCTTTTACTTTGGACATATCTGTGTAATGATTCCTGAAGCCAATTGGATCAGGCTAAATCCTGGTGGCTGTAGCCGGCCCTGCTGGGATTTATAACGTCTGCTTTTAAGGATATAATGCTCAGCTTGGAACATGATCCATCAGGGAGGCTCAGAGTTTCCAATATGAAAACAAAACCAAATATTCCACCTTTTCTTATTGGGATTTCGAGGATTTATTACTAGCATCTAATTAATAAATGAAACTTTTGACAGTTACAATAAACTGAGCAAATATGAGGAATATTTTACAGCCATTTTGCTGCTATAAGTCCCCATGTTATATTAGTTTAAACATAAAAACAAAATATAGACATTAAGTTTTCTTATTGGTTGTGTTCAAATCTGTTTGCAAGGAATCTAGAAAATGGAATAAAACTAATATGGAAAATAAGGAGAAGTTAAATGAATATCTTACACGCAGTGGATAAACCCACTAAACAATTTCAGAAACAGGAAAAAGTCAGTTTAAAGTATTGGCGGGTCAGAAAATTATTATTATGAACAACTAAAATTACCAATTTTGAATTTGGTCCACCAAAAATGAAATAAATGATAAAAATGACATCAAAGTTTTATACAAAAAGTGACAACAATCCATTTTTAAATATATGTATATATATTCCCAAAAATACACAATTTGAATGTCTTTTTTTTAATAAAGCAAATGTGCAAAATCGTTTTTAATTATGGGGGATACATTAATTTACACAACCACTCTGACAAAATGTCTTACTACTTTATTTATTTTAATAACTGCATGCTTAAAATTTTATTTTAAATTGTTTTATTGTTCTTATTTTTCTGCAAAGTAATTCTGAGTTGTCAATTTTGGTCCATGTGACAAAAGTTTGGATGAACAAAACGTTTTTCCAATGTATAAGAAAAACATAATTCAACCTCACAGTTCAATAAAAAAAAACTCAGAAAGCTAGTAAAAAAAAGGAAAGAATGATTCAGTTTCGATAATAATAAACTACCAAAAGTAAAACTATACAAGTAAGAATAGAACTAATAACCAGTAATAAAATAAACCAGGTTTTTAAGACATAAACTGTCAAACATTGTTGGTTTGCTGCTGAAATGTCTAAGTGAGGTTAAGTGAAAATAAAATGGTGGCTTTTCGTTGGACTGAAATGTGTTGTTTCCACTGCGCTGGTTCTGCTGTCCCGTTTTGCGCCTCATGGCGGAGGGAAAACGTCTTGCATCATGTTGGCGTGCTCGTGCGTAACGTACAGTCAGTTGCAGGTGAGCGGGAGCTCACATTTGGTTTGTAAAATGTTCCTGTTGGCTGGGCAGAGATGTTGTTCCCCTGTTGTGACAACTTTTCTGCTCCAGTTCATTCTGGTTATTTAACAGTCGGAGATGAATGAGAGAACATTCGGCGCTGCTCACAGCCCACGACTTCACACCCGCGTCCTCTCGGAGAGCGAAGTGTGATGGTGATGAGCTGTCGGGAAGACGGTCTGCTGCCTGCAGAGTCAAGGCCTCTGATTTATTCAAGCAGCAAAACCACCAGATTACACAGATTTACCTTTAAATTACATTAAATTTATCATATTCCATCTTCGTGTTGATTTCCTTCACGGGAAGATTTGAGGATATGGAATTTTGTATCTCTCAATATGTTGATTTAAATATTGTTGCTAATACACTGTAAAACAGTGTATTTTGATTTGCCCCAAATTTTCATTTTGGGGCAAATCAAAAATCTGAATGTTCTTAAAGGGCCGGCAGCGCCAGAATGCATCGATAAAACCAACTGTCAAAATATCAATAACTAGCTGTTTGTTTCAGCGTTCAATAAATGTTTCTTAAAATTAAATAATATTGAACATCTTTTCACACTGATCAGTTAATCCAGGATTTCGTGATTGTTTTTTTTTGTAGTAATCAAAATCACATATTTTGTGGCTCTAATTTAGAAATATTTGTAAGGAATTTTGTGATATTTGTGCTAATGTGTGATATTAAACATGACTTTTTATTAATTGTCATATTGATCATGGTATATAACTTTACATCAAGTCGTAATGTTAGGAGATTGAAGGAGTAATTTTATGAGAACTATACAAAAAATTCAAAAAATAAAATGATTAATTTTGTCTCACAAAAAAGACTTTTCCTGGTAAAATTGCATCTTTATTCTGCTAATATTATTACCATCCACAACGACTCTTTGAAGATACTTTGAATGACATTTAATTTCCCTTTTGGAATAAATAACTTTTGAATTGAACTGTAGTTATGGAGGAGCAACAGAGATTCCCAGCTCAGGTGGGAGAATCTGTTCGGCTGTCAGTTGTTCACTCTAAATCTGTTCTTTAAAAGTGGCGACAAAACTGCTGAGGAAAAGACAAAGTAAGTCCTGTTTGCAGTTTTTCATCAAGCTATCAAAGGGATAAACCAAAAATGTGTGAGCGAGAAATTGGTCTGCTCAGAAAACACCCAAAAAACATGGTGGTGGCAGCATCATGCTAATCATATGTCAAAAAGGCCTAGTCAAAGTCCAGAATCTATAGCAAAATTTGAAAATCAACTTTTACATATCCTCTCCAGCCAGTCAAACTGAGATGAACTGAGAGATTTCTTCATGTTGGTCTATCAATAAAAAATTAAATTCTTCACAGTCAGCGGTTGTGAAACTCAGCGGAGCTCTCTGATTGGCCGCCGGGGGCATGTGACCGCGGCGTGCGAACACAAACCTCAACATCAGCAGCTCCAATCCACGCGCACTCCCACAGCATCTATTTATATCTGGGGTGAGACATGCTGAACGTTATTACTGAGTAATTAAATCTGTGTGTTCATGCATGACTCCTGTGGCACATGGAGTCAAACGTGCTGCTGTGACCCATCAGCTGGGAAAAAAAAACTAAAAATAAATGTAAATAAAAACAGAGGGTTAAGTGACGCAGCCGTGCCACCTCGTCTGGGGATAATAAATCAGGATTTTCCCTCTTTCGCCTCCTAAAATAGCTCACAAACTTAGGTAAGGGAATCCATTACTGACAAGCTGCAGCGTTTTATCCCAGATTTATCTGTCAGGTTAGATCAACAGTAATGTTTCCTGATTTATTGTTTTTATTCAATGAGCGATTCAATATTGTGCGACTGAAGATTCTGGATAATAACTCAGCTTTATAAATGTCGATCAGCCGCCTGTGCTTGTCAACAACTTCCTCGTTGCTATGGTTACGTATCATCCCAGGCAGTAAAAACTGAAAAAATACAACAGCATCCATAAATAAATTAAAAGAGGAGGAAAAAGTCCCCAAAATATTTCAATTCCTTTTAATACATCAGAACTATTGGAACAATAGGGTGTTTGGTTTTAAAATATCACACCTTCAACTGGTTTGGTTCGCTCACAGATTCCACCTTTCACAGTGGGCCAACATCTTGATCACATCAAAGCTACAGCAGCTGCATGTTTGGGGTTATCATCAGGTGCTGTCCAGTATGTACAGCAGCCCAGAAGGGTCAATAAATGCAAAGCCACAATGCAAATCTACAAAGAACAACAGAAGTCACAACACAGAAACAAAAATCTAGAATTGCCTCAATATGTGGAAATATCTTGTTAAAGAACCCAAAAGTGTTTTGATATTTTAGCTTTTATATGCAGATTGTTTTGACAATGGGATCTTTCATGTCTCTTTCTCTTGTTTTTTTTTTTGCCTTACTTAGACCTATTGTGTCTTTTGTTGTTTATTTTGCCGTTCAATTTTTCATCTGCTGTCTTCCAGTTTGTGTTACAATCCCTCCAACCTGCTCCAGTAACCCCTCCATGAACTGCACCGTTGTTGCAGCAGAGCATTGCTAGAAACATGGGTTTACCAGTGACTTTAATACTGAATGAAAGCTTTTTTATGAGAACAGATGGTCCCTAAACGATGGTCCCTTGTGTTGTTCTTTTATTTTTTGGCTCTAGTGTTGGTGATAAACAGCGACAGCCTTTTTTTATCACGCTCATCACAGATTCTGACCCAAAACATTAATTTCGCTCTTATTTACAAACTTATTTTATGCAGCAACACCCCTCATGCGTTTCTACAGCAACACAACCCGATCAGCACAGAAAAATATGTCTCATAGGATGCTTAATGTTCTGTATTATTCCACAAATCTGCCCTGTTTTACTCTCTGTTCTTTAACAACAGTCACTACCACTAAATCAGAAAATGTCAGCTGATCGACTGCAGAAAATAGTTTTTTAATGTCTGCAGCAATGTTCAAAATATTACTGAGCAATTTCTGTTAAAGGTAACATATATTAGAAAAAATAAAAAGAAGATTTACACGAGGAGTAGAGTAGGTTTAGCTGGAGCTGAGAGGCTCTGAACATGAGATTTGTTGACAACGAGAAAAATATCACATAATGCTTGTGTTAATCCTTTAATCTGCGTGTTTTAGTAGCCTGAAAACTAACATCAGGTCAAATTTCTGAGTTTTATAACTCGCCTTTTCACCGCAACCATCTTGCAAGTATACATTCAATATTTTATCATTTATGTTGCTGATGGGTGCAAATTTTCAATGTTATACACTTTAAAGTGCTGAAAGCATTTGTAACACATGGAATAAGTCCAATGCCAGAAAATGTAAAAAAACCATCAGCTTTAAATTTTAGTTTGTGTGATAAAATTGCCAGATCAGCAAAAACATAGTGGAAAAGTTTAAAAGTTATCTTTTAAAAATGCACCGACTAATATAATATCTGGGAAATAATGTGGATTAAGAAAGATACTACAACATTTGGATAATGTATTTTCAATAATAATTAATACTGTAATGATTTTAGATTTATGTAAACGTTTATTTCGGGGCGGAACTTTCGTTGTGCATTTTATTTTCCGGGGAGCAGAAAGATGCCTGCGTCGACTGTCCCTCGGACTCTAACATTTTGCTTCCGGTCCGAGTTGGTTTGCTTCCAGCTGCTTTTAAAAGGTCAGAAAACCGCGAACAAACACCCAAAATAATACTTTACACGTTTAACACAAAGCCAAAGACATCTCCATGCCGACTTTACGTCAGTATTTATGAAGTCATTTCGGACAAAAGTTTGTCTAATTAGCTACTTCCGTTGTAGTGGCCATTTTGTGCCTCACTGCGGTTTCACTGTTTAATGGGGATATCTTTGTTATTTGTTCTTAATAAATATTCAAGGAAGCTACAGGCTAAGAATATTGTGATAAAAGGTTGTTTTAAAATGTAAGTGATCTACTTTTTTATTATTCAGCTCTGTGAATAAAATAAGGCAACACGTAAAAGACAATCACATCCTAGCTAACTCGGGTTAGCAATATTTTACACATTCACTCTGCGAATGTGAAGCTTTTAAGTCAATTAAGCTCCATACAAATGGAAAATGTGATTGTTTTTGTGTAGAATACAAATAATAGTAAAACATTTTAAAGAATATTTCAGCAGGAAGTCATGTTGGCAGCAGAGGACTTGAGGCTGTGGCTCACTGTAGTTCACCTTTGACCTTAAACATACAACCAGAGCTAGGGGAATGATTTAGGTCAAATCATATTTTGTGTGTTACGACAATCTAGTCAAAACATAGACCTTAATCCAAGTTAATTTTAGTATTACAAGTGCTCTTCTACTTTCGTCATATGATGACAAGAAAGGCTTTGAATTTAATTAGTTTTTTTTTTACGACCAATTTGATTGAATCTGAGCTGTTATTCAAGAAAAACTGAGCCAATGTCTTTCTCTTTATATTAAAAGGTGGCGTCCCTGCAGGAGACAGCAGAATACAGCGGCCTACATCTAACCAGAGAGAGACATAATCTTATACCAAATTGCTCAAAATGACTCCAGAGTGAAGAAAACCCAGAATGTGAATTTATATAAATGATTTTTCAAAGAGAAATAATGACATCAAAGACCCAACGAGGACCAGAATGTATCATGTTACATCCAATCACTTGTTCCAGCTGCATTAATGGCAGCTGGAACAGCAACAGTTTGGTCCTGATGTGGCTCCTGTTTGCATACGAGCACCATCACGGTCACTGTGGGCAGCGCCGCGCTGCACGCTTTGAAGCCGCTGATGCAGAAACGATGGCGGCGGCCGCTCATGTGGAAACGCTGCGTTCAGTCTGTCTGCTTAGATAACGCTCCACTCATGCCTCTTTGTTTGCTTGTTTTCTGCTTATTTGATTCCTCTCTTTCTCTTTCTCTTGGTTTTCAGGAGGACAGCAGTCAAACTGCGGAAACGGAGCTGAAGTTCAAATGAAGCCGCACCAGAATAAAAACAGGTCAGAATATCCTCTTAAACGAGTAAATGCGCCATGTTGTTTCACCACAAACACGGTGGTATTTTCAGGATATTTTGGTTTTAAATGTAAAATATATATGCATCACATTCTAGCTGTGATTTTAATGCAAGAAGTGGCTTTGTTACGAAAAAGGAAAAGGCTACATAGCAGGAAGCTTATTCTGTTTCCCAAAGTTATGTCATCAAAAAAGTTTTTCTCCCTTTTCTAATTTATTATTATTATTGATAATATGTTATACTAATATTAGTATTAATTGTTATACTCTCATGTTGTTGTTATCAGGTTTTTATATTTTTATTGTTGCTTCTATTTGTTTATATTTAACGGGTGTTTTTCTTAATGCCCGTTTATTTCTTCATTATTTTTGTGTATTTTGTTTTTTTGAGTGAATTTTTTGTATTTTCTTTCTGTACCTACAATATCACTTTTATTTTAATTTTTAATTTTATTTTTCATTATTTCATTATTTATGCCAATAAGTAATGAATATAAATTATTTATATTTTATTTATTTTTCTACGTGTTTTACATTTTTTCCTTTTGTTTTACATTTTTCTTTTTTCTTACTATTTCTTGTAGTGTGTGGCTTGTTGTTAATGTATTATTTTTTACTTTTTAAATATTTTTTTTCTTTACTCCTTTTTTCATATTTGTTAAATTTAGCTTGTTTTTATTTGTTTTAAAATTAATTATCATTTATTTTGATTAAAAGGTCAAACTTTCTTTTTTGCTTTTCTTCTGGGGTTTTAAAATCAAAACTGAACCACGCAGCGCCCCATGCTGTTTACGTCAGTCACCCTGTTAACGGCAACAATCAACAAAATGATTGATCAGGAATCAGTGTTTGTGGCTGTCAAACATCCATGGTCATTAATCGGTTTTAAAACGGAGGTGATGTTTTATGAACGTGTGACGTTTAAGTCGATCCCTCCGATGATCCCACTGAAGCAGAGCGAGTCGGGAACAGAGAGAGGGATTAATTAGCCCTCTCAGTGGAGTTTACACAGATTTCACTAATTCAAGCCCTCGCGATAATTTCCATTTTAAAGTTAACAGCTCTTCTCCGAGGCCAAACAATCAGCCGTTACATAAGCTCATCCGAGTCCTTATGTTTCCACGTCACGGAGCCGGCAGCTGAAAACTGGGAATCATCAAACTCTGATGAGAAGATCGCTCTCTGTTTTACTGTCACGGCTCCAGTTAATAAGCCGGATTATGACTCCATGGTGGGGGTTTGCATAAAACCCACCACTTATTATTACATAAAATAAATTTAAAAAATCTTATTATACATCACCAATTAGATGCTACCGTTAAACATGTACATTTTCTAATTTTCTGTCTTTTATGTTAGTAAAAAAGTGATCACAGTTTGTCAAATGTGTGGAAATTTTTTTACCACATCCTGAGAAATCATTTTGTTGATTGTGGCTGTTAAAGGGTAACTGAGATGAACAGCAGGGGGCGCTATGTGGCACAATTTTGATTTTAAAACGCCAGAAGAAAAGCAAGGAAATAAGTTTGACCTCTTAACCAACCAAAATAAATAATAATAAGTTTTAAAACAAGTAATAAAGAAGCAAAATAAAAATAAAAATAGAGAAAAAAGAGTAAAGAAAAATATTTAAAAATTTAAAATATATACATTATTAATAATGATATAGAAACTAGAAATAAAGAAAAATGCAAAACAAAAAATGTTAGCTAACAATAGCACATAAATTACTTTTTCAACCTTTTGAAGATGAGTTAAATATTTCTTTATCAAAAGAAACTTTCCTGTAACTGTTGGAACATTTTGAAGTTTATTTGTGTTACAAACACAAACTTCAATGTTTTTTATTGGGTTTTATGTGAAAACCCAACACAATGTAGTGCATAGAGCGAAGGATACATTATTTTCAATATTAAATAAAAATAAACCTAAAAAGTTACAGCTGCAAATTTTTGCACATCTGCTACAATATAAGGATTTTGTATATATTTTTTTCAAGTATGTTAATATCTGAAGTTTAAATCTTTTTCTCTAGAATAAAAATCAGCCACAAACTTAAAAATAAGACAGGTAAAAATTTTCACTTTCTGTCCTTTCTAAGACATAAACAGTGTTTGGGCCTGCGAGTATTTTTACTTTACAATTTTGGCCCTGAAGGTTTGGCTCTACCTTGTCCTGGTGACCTTTGGCGACCTTTGGCGACCTTGGGGAGACAAAGGTAAATCTAATAATCCATCCAGATAAAAGTTTATTTGATTTGCAGATGATTCCTTTCGTTTTAACTATTCAGAAAAGAAATAATCAGTTTCCAGCTGGTTTTAACGGCGTCATCTGGACATTTATAAACCCAAATTCTGGTTTATGTAACATAAAAATGCCTGTGAGCCGAACAGCACACGTGTTTGTGCATGACGGTGACTCAGTGTGAGGTGAGTTCACACCTGAGCTCCTCCATACAGAAGATTGGTTCTTCTGTATGAAACCTCAGTTTACAGCAGAGGGGGACGACTGATGGACGGGATGCAGTTTAACGCAGAACGTTCCACCATTCAGTAAACATGCAAATATGTAGAGTAAAAATCATCAGGCGCTGGCTGATGTTAAACTGTGTGTACAGGCTGCACTGTTTATGCTTCACTGCCCATTTAGTCCGTATATAGTGTCTGAATTCACCTCCTTATCCAGGACTTTACCCAGCGCTGTGAGGTCCTGTCCTCACGCCTCGTTGAGAAGTTAATTTATTTCAATAAATCAATGCAGACAGTATCCAGATGAACCCAGATAGTTTTAATTTGAATTTGAGAGGATTTTGGTCCATCCAGAACCAACAAAGCAACCAGGCTATGCATAGAAATCTAATTTATTGTCACGATAACAAATTTTGCAGGACGATAAATTATTACGATAAATGATAATATTGTTGTTTTGAGACCATTTTCATGTAATATAATGTCATAATAATGCAGGAACACATTCTCAAATATCAATAAACTTTAAATTCTAATCAATATTTAACACTGACATTTTAAATATCCTGAATAAATAAACAAAACAACAAATAAAATTAATTATGGAGTCTCTGTAAACACAATTGTCCTTAAAAAGAATTAGTTGAGACCAAAACACCATACTGAAGACTTTTACAACAAAAGTTGTTTGGTAAAAAGAGAAAAAAGAGCAAAACAATCAATCACGCAAATTTATCATGCGATTAATTGATTAATTAATTTATTGCTTAATGTGATAAATCAAAGCCTATGTGATAAACCACAGTTTTTATGGTCACTTTCATAATTACCAGAGCAGCAGAATAAAAAAAATCATTTAAATATAACCTGACAGCACAAAGTAGGCGATAAAAGGTCTAAAAAAACCCAAACAAATTATGCCTTTAAGTAAAGAAATGTGGACAACAAAGTTTGAAAAAAACATTTTCTAAGGCTTTTGGACTCAATAACCTGCTAATGTAGAATCCAGTGAACAGCTGAGAACCTTCCAGGATCCGGGAACAACCAACCAACCGAAATTACTCCAAAAATGGGTCAAAGACTCAAAGAGGAATCATAAAGAACCAAGAAAAGTTCTGAGGCTAAAACCAGCAACAGTCAACAAAATCTCCTCTCACCTTTCCCCAAAATGCATTGAATTATTATTATATTTATGGAATTATTATTATATTTATTGACAGATATGGGCACACTTTTGCTAATGCGCTAATAGCGGAGATAGCTTCTCGTTTAGCGTTTTTGCTGACTTTGGAAACGTTTAGCGCACCTAGCTTCCTATAAGCTAATTTTCCACATAAATTTTAAAGCGCTAATTTACTTGGCTGTTTTGTAAACTTGCAGCTGAATAAAATTTGACATCAGAGTTGAAGTTTTGCTCATCAAATTGTTCAAGTAGTTAGGTTTGTATTCATGCTTTTATTTTGAAGGGGGTGGAGACTGTTTACGCAGCAGTTCCACTTCCTCTACTCACATTCTCGCTCTTTTCTCCCCTCAGTAACGTCATTTAAAAAATAAAAATAAACAACAAAAATACAAAAATAAAATTACTATTTCATTCTATTAAAATTCTGACTTTATTCTCATATTATTAAAATTCTTTTCTCGTATTATTATTACACTTTATTCTCAGATTTTGACTTTGCAGTATGATTTTCTTCTTGTATTATGACAATTCTGGTGTTATTATGACTTTTTTTCTCATATTATTGTGACTTTATTCTCACGAGTTTTTCTCTCTCATTGTTATGACTTTTTTACTTATATATTTTTTTATTAGCCTAGTACTATTAGTAGTATTCCTTTATAATATTCTGAATTTGTGTGACATAAAAAGAGGATACATTTTAAAGAGGACACTTGTTTTTACATGAATGTACCTCATTTTAAAACCTGCAGAAAATCAGTGGATTTTTTTTAATGGTGGTGCGATAAGAAAACTTGCATCTGAAGACGTTCTAGTGGCTCCATAAACCGCCCTGACCGATTCGTCTGGACGAACATGATGGAAGCTGAAAGCAGCATTTCCTCCGGAGTCATGGCCGGTTCATACTGTCCCATCTTTGCTCTCTGGCTGCTCTGCCTCTTTTTTCAGGCTGCACTGAAGCCTGCAGCTGAGGACTGGCGCTCTCTCTGTGTGTGTGCTCATATATATTTATATTTTTCTATGAATGTGTGTGTTATGTAACTTCCTCTTTGCTTTGTCTCATGCGCTCGCAGCACTTTGCTGCCCTGTGCGGAGTCAGAGGTCGCTGCAGACTGAAGCTCGCTTTAATCATCTCTGTGAATTCAAGCCTCTCCTCCATCTTTATATCCGTCACGTCTCCAGCTGATCCTCACTGTCACGTTTTTATTTCTGACAGTTTTAATAGTTTGAATCAGTCTGTGTGTGCGTGTACAAGCATGTATTTCCTCCGTCACGCAGGGCAGAAGATACCCGTCGGATTAAATGCATTAATGTGGATAAAAATAACAAAATTATGGCCCCGCTGCGTGTGAATGTTGCGGGCATCGTGTGTGATGCAGCAGCCGCTCGGACCGCGTCTCACTTTAGTCATGGATGCTTTCCAACCGTCGCTCAGCTCTCAGTGAAATGAGACGTCGCTCATCCTGACAGCCGCAGATGTGGATTTCTGTGAGCGCGCAAAAGTTTTATAATCTCTTTCACAAGTTTTGGAGGACGAGGCTTAAAGTTCAGGATCAGATCTCCCTGTGGCACCAAGACGAGGCTTTCAGGGTCAGAAAAGTCAATCAGAAAACACCACTTTGGAAAAGTGTAAATAAGGGATAAACTTTTCAAAATGAAATCCACATTTAATCAAACTGCTGACACAACTGTGCAAGCAGGATTTAATGCATTAGTATAAAAAAAACAGTTAGTGAAAAATAGAAGATATTAATAATTTTGTGGGAATATCAGAAAAGTCTTTCTTTTTAAGTACTTTATTGACATTTATTAAATTTTCTTTTTCCTAATATTAAGATGTTATCTATGAGATTGTTAAAATTTTATTTAAAAAGATGGGGCCTAAAACAATTCCCTGTGGAACTCCCGCTTCAATTATTTTCACTTAATGCATAAAAATCTGTCTTAAATGATGTTGAAACTAATATTTTAACAGGAGATGCTGATGTTTTTAACCAGAAATGTTCATCACATTAACTGGTTGTTTAAACTTTGTTTTAAAAATTTAAAGTCTGATTGCAGAAATATGGTTCAAAATTCACCTATTCTGTAATCTTTTTATTTTTGTGGAACACAATTCAAAATTATTTGCAGAAAATTAGATTTTTTCATAGATATATATCTATGAAATATATTAGAAAAAATATATAAAATTATATAATATATATATATA
>CAEGAE010022514.1:0-17180 GCA_903067095.1 Girardinus metallicus | reverse complement strand
ATTTGCCGCATGTCTTCTCCCTCTCTCAATCCCTAATTTCCTGTCAAGCTACTTTCAAATAAAGGCCACTAGAGCCTTAAAAAAAACTGTAATAATGGTTTGATGACTTGAAATATTTAAGAACGACAATCAAGCAAAAAAAAAACTGGATGAATGTGTGTACTGTTTGTGTGATGTCGCATATCTCAAACCTAAACAGCTTTCTGGGAAGACCTCGCCGTTTAAAAAAAGTTTCAAATCTTACTGTGTGGAAATAATGATGCATGTGTAGCTTGGCAAGTTTGTGATTCATGTCGCTGCTGCCAACTTTAACCAAAATAGTCTCCTTGCCACCCTAACTACCATTTTAACACTTTGAATTGTGCACTGCAAAAACATATCAGGAGGAGGCACATTTTACAAATGTACAACAATTGAAGCTGTCCTGTTAAAAACACATGTTTTGCTTGGCTATTCTCAAGGAGTGACGCAATTCTTAACAAAGGACTTCTCGTGCTGAACTCGGAGAAGACCATATATGTACAAGTCAACCAACTTTTGTTTTTTCCCTTACACAAAGCTACAGCTCATTGGGATGAATCTGAATAAGGTCGCTTTTCTCGTCCTTGATACAGTTCCTTATTTGATCAGGAAATCTGGGAATCCAGAGGGTAATTTGCAAACTTTATTCTCAAATCTCAGAGAAAGCCAAAGATGCTCTCCTGTGCAGAGCTGCTAAATGACACACCAAGGCAGGAATGTGCTGAGAGACACACGTATGTGCGACAAGTCAGACAGGAGCAAGGGTGAGAAGAGGAGCTGGTGGGGTATATGAGAAAACAATTAGCAAAGATAAGAAAGAAATCTGTTTCACAACCGCTGGATGACTCACGGGGATCGGCGGGGGAACTGGGTGGGATGCATGAAACAGCAAGGAAACGTCAACAAATAAAACGGTTCTTGGCCATAATGCTTCATTGCTCCTGTCATTTAATGCTCTCTTAAACATATATTTTACATACTATAGCTCTGAGTAACTGAACTTAAATGTGCAAATGGTATTGAGCAAACTACGTGGACAATAGCATAAGTTCAATGTTTGGTCAAAGTCTGAAAAAAGACAGATTTTGTATGTGTTGTAAAAGCTACTCCCTGCTTCGCCCTAGACAAATAAAACACTCTGTCCCAAGTCAGGACAGAAATCTACACAATTTAATGCCATTACATTGAGTAAAACAAACAAAAAATAAAACACAGTTGGCTCTGTATCTGTCCGGCCCTTTGCCTGCTCCTCGATCTATCTCTTACCCACATGCTACTACTTCATCCCTGATTTATTCTAACTTATATCTGTAAACAGAATCAATTTGTATCCAAGTGCTGAAAAGCACAAATTCCAGTTAGTGTTAGTATGGATCCCCGTTTGACCTCAGCCATATAAATTATTTATTGGAGTCATATAACCAAATAACTTCAAAGCAGATGATGAGAAGGTTATTGAAAAACAAGTTAAATCCTTTGTTGTCAAAGCTCGGCTAAAACAACCACTAAGACCCAAGTATGGAAGGCGACTCTCAAAAGTTTACGCATCCCTGTTAAAAAAAAAAAAAAAAAAAAAGTCATGACAATCTTTAAAAAGCTACTTCAGTTTTACTGATATGTATATCATGTAAAGGTACATCTCATCAAATTGGAATATATGTTCTGATGAGGCTCATTTACCATATTAAAAATTAAATTTTAAAAGTATCTACCTTTAAGCAGGTGCTAAACATACTTTTAATTGAGCCCACATGTCTGTATTACAAATACTTGTATTAGGCCGATGTAATATTTTAATTCTAAGTATTGCTTTCATAAACTCACACATTTTAATCAAATACAGTGAATATGATTGACCTGAAATAAAGTTTTGCTCATTTCTACTTTTTTAGCTGAAGTAACAGTGTCAAAGAGATCAAAAGGAACGTGTTGCAATAAAGATGTCCACACAATCTGGTCAATTTTGAGGGTCTAAGCGTCACCAAGTCTGTCTGGGGCCATGCTGAACAAATAAAAGAATACTGAATGAAGAAAAATATTTAAAACACTTCAATAGAGATTCAGCAAAAATTAGTTAAGAGTATACACACTTGTCAAATCAGATTATTGCATTTTTTTATTTTTCTTTTATTCTTGATTCTTCAATTTGGTTGTTTTTTAATTGAATAGTACAGATTTTATGTCACTTAGAAGGTGGAAGAGCTTCAAAATAATATATTTTGGTGCTACCTTTTATTGCACCGAATCTGGTATTTTTACATAAATGTACACAGTTTTTAGAGGCAATTTAAGACATTCTAGCGATAGACTGGGCCTCTATTTAAGAAGTGTAAAAATATTGTTTATTTATTACTTACCGATTATGATCTATAGAATATTTGCAAAGGAGAACTATTTTAGTTTTTTTTTTTACTTTAGCACAGCCTTTCTTCTTTATGTCTTTTTGTCCATTCTAAAAAATAATAATATTGACTGTATACTTTTTTTTGAGACCCATCCTTCAGCTGCACCCACCGTTTAACTAGAGACTTTTGCCCTCTAGTGTCCAAATTGACTGTTTTCAACAGAGCAAATCCTCCTGGAGTGCTGGCACAGTGTTTCCACTCCAGCCGGAGAAATTATATAGTGATGCCGCCACCTATGGGCCACTGCTATAACTTAGCAGTTAAAATTATTTAAAGTGAACAGATACTTAACATGACTCGATGTTCCTCAGGAGAACATTTTTGTGTTTCAGTTTCCATTGTTCAGACAGACTGTTCAAAAACTCCATTACTTAAAATAACCTGATCAAAAGCATAGCAAAAATATCAATAAAAATGGTTTCACTCTGTAGTGCTATGTCGAATTAAGATTTTTAATTCAACTACATTTGTTCTGTGGGAGGGAAAATATTACTAAATGATCCTTTTTAAGAAAATCACAAGAGCCACACATAGAAGCTGTCTGACAATTTCTGTAAAATAAAGGTCAGTTTCACACTTTTATATATCTTTATAGACTCTTTAAAACGGGAAGGTCAAAAGAATCCTTGGTTTACATTTCACTATGAGAAGTTGAACAAAAGAGGCAGACTCATTCACTCATTGTGCATTTTCTTTGACAATTTTTCCACCATATTAAAACAAAAATCCAAGTGTCCTTTAAAGAGTTTATGATCATAGCATGAATAACCAAACAAACATGTACTGTTTGGTTTGAGAAATGGATCTGGCTCTTCAGAATTTACACATAATGAACAGTCAATCCTTTAAAGTCTTCCTGTGAAATGTCTTTGAGCTCAAAATGGACATGACAACCAACAGAGAAAATGTCTCTGAGACGACACATTTCATTGAGCTGCCATGTCATGTGTACCCCTCACATTTTTGTCAATTGTCCTGTCCATATAACTGGAAAAAGAATAAATAAATGTATCTGAATTTGTTCAATTCTTTTATAATTTTGTTTCCACTGGGTGGATTTTAATACTGTATCTTTAGTCAGCCATGAAGGAAGGAGAAAAAGGGAGAAATGAGTAGAGGGGGAATGTCAGGAACTCTCTGAGTAAGAATGTGTCACCCTCACACATTTAGAAGCAGTCTCTCTTGCATCTATTATACATAAAGATATGTGAAAACATGCCTTTGCGTCTTTAAATTTTTATTTGACTGCACACACACTGAGATTAAACTACCAGTGTTGAGTAGGTTACTGCTATGACAACAGATCAAATATCTGTGTCATTTGATAAGCACTCTTGTAAAGGACGCTTGCAAACAGTGAATTTAACAAGAAAAAAAAATTTAACTAGAAAAATACAAATAATGTCGATCCAAATTCAGTTATTAAAATTCCTTTTCTTTCTTTCCAAAAAATATGCAGTATACACTGTCAAAAGATGAATTGCTACACGCCTATGCAATCCTTCTGCCGCCTGTGTTGATTCTAATGTAATGTAGGGCTCAACAGGACATAAGCTTTTCAAATAAAACAAAATTTTACAATAAAACTGACCTTCACCTTACTTACTAAAATGACAAAAATTACAGACAAAAATCATTGCAAAATCATCAAAAATAATCAAAAAATCTGAATATTTCTAATTTACACCTCTAATGACTACTATGAAAATGTAACTAATTTCAATTAGAAGTTACTATTTAAAAGAGAGTAACCTTTTAAATACTTGATCAATATTTATGCTGATCAAGTAGTGTATAATTACATTGATTCACGTTTTAGATATATCATAGGGGATTAAGGCACTTTGAAAAGAATCAGCTCTTCTCCATTTGTTCATGTCAAAAAGTTGTTCAAAAGACTAGCTGATTTCTGTTTCTTTATTTTTATGTACTCAGGATGATGCAAGTTATTTGTTTATGTAGAGATCAAAAAAATACTTTTCAAGGAACAAACCCATTTCGCCTTAATGTAGGTATTTTATACTACTTTCTGCTGGTTTATCACATAAAATCTCAGTAAAATACATAGACATTTGTTGCTGTAATGTGACAAAATATAAATGGAGCATTAGTACTTTCTGAGGCTTTTGTAAGTCTGTGAGAGCACTCAGTCTGCACTAACACTAGCAAAACAGGAAGAGAAGTGAGATTTATTCAAGGCCAGACCAGATGAAAACAGTAACATGAAGGCTGCGGTCCAACATTTGTGAAACACATAAACCCCTCCTAGTAGTTTCCAGATTTCTGCAGTCATTTGACTCACACAGTAAAACTTGTTCCAGTTTTCCTGTTCTTTGTACTTCCTGCCCTCTTTTAAAAACATTGTGCAGTTCTAATTCTCAGACTGAAGCACGGAACAACAATCCACAAATGAAGCCTATTTGTGTTTTTCTATTACAAGAAAGATAAGATATTTTAGTTACATTGTGGATAAAATTGCTGGTCAAGTAACATTTTGTGTTTGCCAGTTGCTAGTTTGGTTTCCCCGAGAGAATCAAACGTTGCCAAAACACATTCAGACAGAGTCATGAGGTTTGAGTCACGTTGCTTTCGTTCATCCTTCCTGTAATTTGCAGTTAGATTATTGCAGTTCTCTGCAGTTTGAGCCTTTTTTTAAGTTTTAAAAAGTTAGTCAGTATAATGTGAAGGATGATATACAATGAAATATGATCAAAAATTTGTTAAGTTTGAAAAGAAAAGAGCATGAATGCAGTGGGATCTCGGGAGGGTGTGGAGTGTGTTTGGACTTTCCTCCCATGGGAGGATAATTTTGGTTATATTCGCTCTTAAGCTGCTACTTCAGAGTTTCCAGAAGTTTTCCAATAGGTTTTTGGAACATGCTAAAGGATCATTGTCAAGTAACTTTTTCATTCTTATCTTCATGAAGGTTATATTTATGCTTTAGTATGTTTAAACATGTTAATTTGAGACACGGAAATGGATCTCTAATAAAAAAAGAAAAACGAACGAGGCTGACCTGTAGTTCCCAAGAAATCAACATAAATAAAGATCACTTTTCGCACTCTTGTACTTAAAACTGGTTCTTGTGTCCTATGGTTAAAGCTTTAATAATACTTGTTCAACATCCTCAGAGACAGTAATGAATGCCTATAGTATGACTGGTAAATGGGGACACCCATTCTTTCCTTTTGACTGTAGTCTTAGTGAGGTATCATCTAACTTTTGCTTCTCAGGCTTCTCGTCTCCTACAGAGCTAGTGAAAACATTTGAAGCTTAAATATCATTTTGTTTGCATTAAAACACGCCTCGTCTCATAAAGCGACTTTTCCTTTTTTGTCACATTCAGTGTGTTTTATTGGGATTTTAGTGACAGATCAACACAAAGTAGAGCATAGTTGTGGGATAGAGGAAAAAAATTGTGTTTTATATAATGTTTTACAAATGAAAATCTGGAATGAGTGGCAAAAGTGCTGTGAAAAGTGTTTCTCATTGCAGATGTCTTCAGTTTTTGCTTTTTTGTCACACTTGTGACATTTTTATGTAGGATAAAGATAACCTTAATACAAAATCATGTTTGCAAATGGTGGTTTTCAAAAGCTATCCAAACTTGGCACTATGTGGATTAGTAATTGCAACAACAAAAAAAAAAAAACACCTTTGGGATCAATAATATATTTAATTGGAATTGAATTGAACTGGCAAGGTGTCTTCATCACAACTGAATAATTTTGACAAACTCTCCTTTGCAGAGATATTTAAATTCATCTGCTTTGGGGTGTTTGGGGTTGTACAGTGAGTTTAAGATCATACTAAAGTATCTTAATTGGATTTAAGTCCAATTAAGATAGGCCACTCCAAAATTTAATTTTGAGTTATTCAGAAGTGGCTTTGCCACAGTGCTTTGGATTATTGTCCTGTTGCACAACTAAAGTTGTGCAACAGGACAATGTGTGATTGGCTTACAGTCCTATACTGGTGGCTGGAAATTCATTCATTATTCCATCAAGTATGGTGAGTCATCCAGGTCATTAAGAAGCGAAGCAGCCCCAACCCTGACACGAGAATGCTTAATGGTCAGTATAATGGTCTGTTTCTGAAACACTGTATAGTTGTAACAAATTGCCTTCAGAAGTTACTTAATCTGACGACAGAGTTCATCTGTATGCAATTTAATCTCAGAAAAAGTTGTGGAGAAATTTAAGACAGGATTAGGTTATAAACAATGTAATATCACACAAATGTTTTGCCCACTATTTGAAAATGAAGAGGCAATAGCAGACCTACCGAGACATGGCCATCCACCAAAACTGACAGGCCAGGCAAAAAAAAAAAAAAGACCTTTAATCAGAAACCCATGATATAACTGGGGAGGCTAAAGAGATTAAAGACTCTGTGTTCGGGGAATCTCTTGCTTGATGAGAGATTCTCCTTGAAGAGAGTAGTTAATGAACTATTCATTTAATAGTTCATCAGCTATTGGACTAACACTCCATGAATCTGATCTTTACGAAATAGTGCATTCTGTTGTTGACATAGTCAAAAACCTTGTAGGGTTGCAACACAGCAAACATGTGTTAGAAGGTGTTTTGGTCAGATGAGTCCAAAAATCATGTGATTGTAATCTTGTTGTGGTAGGCGCTTTTTTGTTTTAGCATGGACAGGGACAATGGTCAGACTTGATGGTATAATCAATGGAGATAAATAAGGAAAAATAGGAACAAGACTTGTTAGAAGTTGACAAAGATTACATTCTAGAGCGCAGATTTTCCTTTAAGCAGGGCAAACCCCCCAAAAAATAGAGTTAGAGCTACTGGTTTAGATCCAGTCATATGCATGTGTTAGAAAGGCCTGGTCTTACTTAAGAATTTACTCTACTTGAGAATCTGTTCACAAAAATGATCTGTTCAATATGAGTGAGCTTCAGATTCCTTTCAAAATTAGAAAGAGCAAACATCTTAATCTCTATATGTGCAAAGTTGGTAGAGACATACCCCAAAAGTCTTGCAGGTGTCGCTACAATGAGAGTTTGATAGTCAGAAACTATGCAGCATATGATGCAACAACTCACAAATATTCTTGCCATGAATGTTGAACGCCATCTACTATTGTACTACTTCTTTGCATTCATCTATCAAACAAACCCCCTCCCTCCCCATGATACCCTCAGGGTCTAGTTCTCAGGTGGTAAAATGTGACAGAGTTCAAGGGGTGTGAATAGTTAGCAAAGCAGCTCAGAGTGAAATTTAGTCCTTATTATAAATGTGTTCATGAGCATATCACCTTGGTCTTGTTTCCTATTTCTGCAGCTGTGTTATCTTGAGTTTAGCTCAGTGTAGATAAGAAGGTTGGTGAATTCTGTTTATTCTAGGACTTGCTGACCACAAACACAGAAACTATGCAGTATCTGATTCGTTCTGCCTTTTATGGACAAACCTCAAGAATTTTTCTTGTGTGGTTGGAGACTAGAAGACATAGTTCAAGGGTTGTGAATAGTTATTAGTTTTGAGCAACTTTCTTATTGACATGCAAGACCTTTTCTGTTCAGGCTCAGTTTTCTATTACCTTTAAAACAAAACTTCGTCTGAGCAGGGTGAATATGTAACTTTCTTTTCTTTGCTTTGATGAATAATTTATTTGTGGGGTCTATTTTGCTTTAACAACTTTCTAGCCTTTCTGCGGCCAAAAGTGTTTCACGCATCACCATGGTGACAGAAAACACATTGTGGGCTAAAAAAAAAAAAAAAGAAAAGAAAACGGAACATGTGAGCAGGCGACATAAGGGGAGAGCAGTGAGGCGGTTGGTGAAGTGGGCAGGGACTAAGAGGCCAGCTGTTATTGGAGGAGAGAGGCAGCAGTATAAGTTTCCCACTTCCCTCTGGCAGTTCACTTTCTAACTCGGCCCGCAGTCAGCCTCTACAGCTCTGATTTCTCTTTGCACCTCTTCTTGCAATTCTTCAAAATGAGTTACAGAAGTTCCAACATGCAGATCCCTTCGTCCCGGATCTCCTTCACCCGCTCTGCTCCTCAGTACCGAGCTGCCAGTATTTATGGTGGTGCTGGAGGACAGGGTGCCCGCATCTCCTCTGCCTCTGCATCCTCCCTGCGCTCCGGTGCTCCCATGTCATCTTCCTCTGGCAGCTTCAAGCTCAGCAGCGCCCTGGGCGGAGGAGCGGGCGCAGGCTTCGGTGGGGCTGGTGCTGCTGCTGCTGCATCTGGTGGCAGTGCCAGCATCCTCGGCAATGAGAAGGGGGCAATGCAGAACCTGAACGACCGTCTGGCCAACTACCTGGAGACGGTGAGGAACCTGGAGCAGGCCAACAAGAAGCTGGAGATGAACATCAGGGAGGCCCTGGAGAGGGGCGGTCAGGATATGAGAGATTACAGCAAGTACGAACCCATCATAGAAGACCTGCGCAACCAGGTGAGAAGAAAACTTTGTAGTGCTTCAAAGTGGAAATCTGTGACTTTTTCTTGCTATTCTTTCAAGACAATGACAAAAAGTAGATTTTAAGTGGTGAAAATGGCCCCCTATCGGCGTGCTCCCAACTAAAAAGACGCCTAGTTGGGATTTTTAAAAATAGATTGCATTAACTTCAAAGGTTATCAGATTTCATTTATGAAAATGAAGGGTGTGGTTGCTAAGCTACAACCCTCCCTTTGCAGAGCTTTCTTTAGTGCTTCAAGCGGGCCAGAACTTCCTCCAGTGAATCACTAACACGAGGTTTGAATCACAAGAGGCTCACTCAGAAGACCAGAAAGAAAAAAAACCCTAAAGAATCTGCTTGTTAGATGGTGATTCTACAAGCACGCTCTGGTGTGGGAGAGCCTCAATGGGAAACAGATGTGTAGTAACCACATCCACGCACACAATGAAAGATGTCTGCAGTGCAGTGGTTGTATAACAATCAGCTCCAGTCCCAAAGTCAAATGTCACATTCCTTTCCAGGGTCCAGTGCTTCAATGTCATATAATGGCACATCTATGGTGACTATCTTGGCATAAAGGGGGCAAGAATCTAGGCTGTTTATTGTGGCAGGATGTACAACCACAAAAAAAAAAAAAAAAAAAAAAAATGCCGAGAGTCAGTCAGAAAGAATTTCCAAGATCTGTGCACGCATACAACCCCAGAGCGATATAAGTGACTGACAGCAACATGCAGCTGAAAGCTAGAGAGAAGAAAAAGTTATTTGCATGGCTTCTTCAGACAGGAAACCCGTTTATATAGCAACGCTAAAACAAACTAGTTTTTGCTCTGCCACAGGAACATCCCCCTCTTCCTGTTCTGCAATTTATGGTTCCTTTTTTATTATGAGCAAATGTTGCTGAACATGATTGTGAATCAGACAATCCTACGCTCTTGATTCTTGGGTTTCTGCCGTTAAAAATGGGGAAGTAAATGCGCCAAATCAGACTTTTACGTCTATGGAGGAACCCTCTCAAAAAATAACTATTTTGAGAGCACAGTGTTCTTATTTTATATTTTGTTTGCATACACTTATGTATATATATATCACACAAAAATAACTTTTTCTCATACAGATCTTTGACAAAATAGCCGAGAACGCTCGATTTGTGCTCCAGATTGACAACGCCCGTCTTGCTGCGGATGACTTCAAAGTGAAGTATGTGTTTTTTTTTATGGTTCTCCACATCAATTTCTTTAACTGCATCATCCTAAGAAATTTAACATGACATGGTGTTTGCATGTCTGACTTGCAACAGGTTTGAGAATGAGATGGCGATCCGGCAGTCTGTGGAAGGTGACATTGCTGGCCTGAAGAAAGTCATTGACGAAACCAACATGAGCAGGCTGAACATCGAAAGTGAGATCGAAGCTGTGAAGGAAGAGCTCCATTTCCTGAAAAAGAACCATGAAAATGTGAGTTTGCAGTGCCTCTTTATTTTTAGCACTTTTACCCTGGGGCACAATTTATTTTTTTCTGAAATAGAATATGTCATATTATTGCAGTACAAAATCCAACACAGTTGCAAAGTGGTTCTTGAAACCCAAAGGGATTCCTTGAAAATAGTTTACTATTTCAGTTTAAACACAGAGTATAAAGGATGAAAAAAATATGTCCTTTTTTTTTTCTTTTTTTTTTTACTGTGAAAATAAATATGTGTAGCAAAAATATGTTAGCAGGTATTTGTTGAGATCCTGGCTATTTGAGAATGCGTTCAAGTTTCCCTGGATTTATCTGTGACCTTGCAGCTTTTAACACACATTAGTAACAGAGTCACAAGTTTCTTTTCACTGCTAAGATGAAGCGTCATCAACAAGCTATGAATATCAGCTTTAACAGCTACTCTGTTTCTTAATATGTAACAGAGAATCAAGACTCACTAACATTTTGCGTCTAAATAGAAACACTTTGTCAGCGTTTCCAGAGTGTTCTTGAAAACAATGCATTGTTTTTCCACATGAAGTTATGGTTTCTTGCAAAACAACTTTAATTAAAAATTTTAGTCCTGGTTCAATTCAGCTATATATTTTGTTTCTCAAATGGTCTAAAGTGGTCTAATGTCATTCACTAGTGAAAATGAATTTTATTCAGAAATAAAACCTGTAACCTATGTTCAGAGAACAATTATTTAGTAAATTTATAAATATTTAAGATTTTGGACTATCGATGATTATATCCAATCAAAACTCCCTAAAAACAGGGAAATTAACTTCTAACTTAAGATGAATTATACAAATTACATACAGCTGAATTTCACGTATAATAGATATTTCTTAAAATACTTAAAGCCACACACTCCACAGGGGGGCGCCAATTCTCCTTTAATGTACATGTATTTATGTAAAAGCAAAAACTTTTTTACATATTTCTTTTTAGCACCATATGAAAAATCCTATAGGCTTCACAACCATTCAGCAATTCAAATTCAACTTAAAAAAATTTTTTGTCTTTACGTCCCTTTTTTGTCTCCCTAACCCTTTTATGTTTCTATAGGAGGTAATGGAGATAAGAAATCAGATTTCTCAGTCTGGCGTGCAAGTGGACGTTGATGCTCCCAAAGGTCAGGACCTCTCTCAGATTATGGAGGATATGAGAGCCAACTATGAAAAGATTGCCGTGAAGAATGCAGAGGACCTTAAACGCTGGCATGAAAATCAGGTAAGGAATGCCAGAAAAACGAGGGAAAAGATAAGATAAAGTGGTGGGCTATCTTGTCAGGTCAACATGTCATGTTTTTTTTTTCTCCCCTCTCAGATTGCAGATGTGCAAGTCCAGGTGTCACAGAATACAGAAGCACTCCAGGGGGCTCAAGTGGAGAAAAGTGATTTAAGCAGACAAATACAGACACTGGAGATTGAACTCGCGTCTCAACAGAGCTTAGTAAGCCCTCAAAACATTTTCTACACATTTTTGCTTTAGTCACAGATTGAAATGATCAAATCTGTAAAACTAGAGCTGCATATCATTTATTCAAACATATCTTTTTGTGGACGGTTTTCACACGTTTTCCAACTTCTTCAACAGAAAGCCTCTTTAGAAGACACTTTACATAACACAGAATTACGCTACAACATGGAAATGGAAAAATACAACAACGTCATCCTACGCCTAGAAGAAGAACTCACCAACTTGCGGGCAAATATTAAGCAGCAGACCCAGGAGTACGAGGCGCTGTTCAACATGAAGATGAAGCTAGAGGCTGAGATCAGCACTTACAAGAGTCTACTGGATGGTGAAGACTTTAAGTAAGAATCATGAGGGCGAAAATAAATGTGTATATGGTTTCATCTCCTCCTCCATTTCATAGTTTCAATCGGGATTCATAAAGAATAAAAAAAACTATCCTGTGTTTTGCACAGACTCCTGGATGCACTGGAGGAGCTGGATGGCACAAGTTAATTCAATACAGAGATCCAGAAGAACAATGAAAGCTTGCACCAACAACCAACAGCCAAGGGAAAACTGCATCTTGCTAGTTCACTTAGCCAAAGAAAGAAATTCTGCATACAGCCAGGCCACAACACAATGAAACCTAATTGCTTCAGAAACACACACTCCCTGTTGTGACCAATAAAAGAAGTTGTTTCCATGCTGCAGTGCTTTTGGCCATTTATTATTTTTGGAGGACTGTGTAACGTATTCTGCAGTTAATAGCTGTTCAATGTATAAAAAAGGCATCAGACTGTTTTATAAATTTTAAGGACTTTGATTGGGTCAAAGTTAGAAGTTAAAGAAGAAAATCCAGTCTTAAGTTTGATCAAGCAATTATGGAAGTCTAACTGCATGCACTTTCATGAGTAAAAAATGCATTCATTTATGGATTTTAGGTAGATGTTCTGCATTTTAAACAAATGTGCATGTGATAATAATTTTATAAATTTGAAACAAAATATTAGAGGCCTATACACCACATCTATTCACATACTGAGCACCAGGTTTTTATTGACTACATTACTCTGTAATTTTAATCACAAATCCTGAGCACCATGTAACCTTATGTTGTGTCAAAGCTGGCTACGCTGACAAATCTACCAAGTATATAAATGTGCTATCTTCACAAACCTGAACAGCCACTGAGTATTCTCCAGCTTAAATCTGCCACATCCAGAAAGAAAGTTATAAACCATGTACTTGATGACTGCAGAAAAAATTTATTATTTCATCAAAATGAATAGAAGATGCTGGAGAAACGTATGTAGCTAGTTCTACTAATTAAACTGCAACTACCTTCTAATAACATAGTAGTGAAGTCCTCTCATACACATGTACAGACCTCAATGTAGCTTCAAAATAAAAACAGAAAAAGAATATGGCCATAAGCTGAACCATCTACTTCTGCATGTTGGCCCTGTGATATATGTCAGAAATTATTCTTATAGAATTAAGATTAATCAGATCAACCACAAGCCCTAAAAAATTATAACAAGATGTCTGCTAAATTACTTAAATTGTCGCATCATAATTTTTCCACATACAGAAATAGAAAATACAACTAATCTACATGTCCAGATTTTGAACTTAACTTTATTAAATACATTATATGATTTTTTTTTTTAATTAATACAAATATGTACAACAAATTGCAAAGACAAACAGTAAGTGCAAAAACAACAAGGCTTAAGGACAAAGAACAAAATTACAAGCAGGGAAGCGTTAAATAGCAAATCTGGGCAGATTACATGTGAAATTCTTTACAAATTGAAGAAGTCTTTAAAGTTTTAGTATTGGCACACTACTTCAGAGAATACAATTATGAAGAAACAAAGGCACAAAATACATTAAATTTAGGCTTTGTCTGTAAAAATTTGCAGCTGTGGTTATTAAATTTTACTAAAATTAATATTAAGTTTATAACAAAGACTTAATTTTGTGGAGTGTTTAAACAGAAAAAGCCACATAATATACTTTTAAAGTTAAACGGTACATCTTTTATCAAAAAATTTTTTAGGAGTAAAAAAATATCTTTCCAAAATATTTGAATATATTAGCAGTCCCAGAGAAAACGAGTGATGGTGTGTGAATATATATAGTAAGCAATTTGTAACAGAAAAAAAATCATGAATACATAACCAATAAAATAATTGGCTTATTTTATTGGAAAAGGAGTAGGAAGAACACTTATGTAATCGTGTCCTTCATCTCAATTTAATGACCTACGTACAATGCCCTAATTATCAAAAATTTGTCATTGCAACCATGTTATAATATTCATGTTCCTGTTCGATATACTGTGCTAAAGAGTCAACAAAAAAACGATATTACAATGTAGATAAAATGGTTACAAGAAAAATCTACGATACATAATAATAATGACAATTTAAATAACAATCGGATATAGAGGCTAAATTACCGTACCAACTCCTTGCCACTGTACACAGATAAATTCTTCTTGATTTGTGTTTAACCTTTACACTCTGGGATAAACGGCCAATTTTCCCTAGTTAGTATGGACTTCTACAATACATACGTTACTATAATTGAATTACTAATTTCAGAGTTGTAAAGAGGTAGAACTTTGTTACTGAACTTAGGTAGATTTATTTTTTATTAAAAACACTTTAATAAATTGTGTGAAAATAAAGTTGCCCCCAATGTTTAACTACAAAGTTTAACATTGTCCCCCATGTTAAGCTTTCGCCACCAATGGTTATCGTTATGTCTGACGTTTAGCATTTTTATCAAGGCCGCAGTACCAGAATGAAGACTTATCCAGTTTTTGGTAGAAAGAAAAAGATAAACTGAAGTCGTGATAAATGTGGAAATGTGGCAACAGGGCAGAAAGACAACTGTCCTGTTTAAGGTCAAACTCTTGAACAACTCTGAAATCATCATTTATCAAACACTCAAGAGACCTCTTAAATTACCTTCTTAATAATCTTTATAATGGATTCCATATACATATTTGACTGAAGAAATCTAAGTTTGGTTGGTAAGTTTTCACACCTTTACCCGTCGATAGGGTTCGTTTTCGCACAAACCCAACCGAAGGGCAACTAACCCCTTACCTGTCGGGACGGTTCGTTTTCACACACCCGACCGAACTGTGTGTGAAAACAAACACTGAACACACAACCTTTTGTTACCCTCGATAACAAAAGGTAACCAAGGGTAACCCCTTTTGGTTGCCCTTTTGTAACCAAGATCAGAACTCCTACATTTCAAATAACCTACCGTGTTTTTCTTGCGTGGAGTATTGTGCATATAATGGATCGACCCCTTCGTTGTACTAAATTCCTTCCTTTGATACTAAATTCCTTGAACTTATCTGATGACTTCATAGCCTTGAGGAGTGGCTACCAGATGTACCAAACCACATTTCCTGGCATTGTATTCACACTCCTACCTTTCACGGTCCGAGGCCATGTACCATATCTTCCCGGTCCATGTACCATAGCTTCCCGGTCCATGTACCAGGGGGGTTGAGAAGGCCTTAAATTCTCAACCATGAGCTCAAAACTATCATTCACCACGATAGACACAGAGGATGCATGTGGTGACAGGGGAGAAAAAACTTCCCTCTAACAGGAAGACTTCCCAAAAAGAAAATCTTCCCTTTAACAGGAAGATTTACCAAAAAGAAAAAAAACTGCAGTCATCAAACATTGATTAAAAGTTATGTAAGCTGAAGCAGAGACTCATACTGAAGATGTATACTGTGACGGTGGATAGGAAAAACTTCCCTTTAACAGGTAGACTTTCCAAAAAGAAAAAAAAACATGAACAATGCTCCAAGTAAGTAAGCTTAAGCAATGCCTCCTACTGAGGATCCACAATCCACATGATAAGACTTTTCAAAATAAGGTTAATAATGCACCAGTTATTTAAATTGGTTAAAAGTTAAGCCAAAGCAATGAGTCGTACTGAGAATCCCATCTGGTGACAGTGGAGAGGAAACACTTCCCTTTAACAGGAAGACTTTCCAAAAGAAGTCAACACTGCACCAATTTAAATTTGTTAAGTTATACAAGTAAGCTTAGGCAAAGCCTCATAATGAACATGCATGTTGTGACAGTAGAAAGGAAAAGTTTCCCTATAACAGGAAGATGTTCCAAAAAAATAAATTAAACGGGTTGTCAAACATTTGCTAAAAGTTCTGAAAGCTTAAGCAATGCCTCATGTTGAGAATATATGTGGTGACAGTGGAGAGAATAAAGAGGACAGAGTAAAGAGAGAGACAGAAAAAGAAAAAGAGCTGCTCCGGAAGTGTTTCTATAGGAGAAAAAAGTGATAATTGTAATAGTAGCTCCTTTGGTGGCTTTATTTATGGAAAACAAAAAAAGTAGGACTGAAGATTTTTTTTAAGTTTTCAAATTTCAAAATGTAAATTTTTCTAAGAACTAATACAGTTTTGGAAAAATTTAGAGAAACAGTAATAATGTATGTATGTATGTACGTATGTATGTATGTATACATAAAACTAACTAACTAAACTATATGAGGGATAAATTTGTTTTTATGTTTTCAGAGCTTAATACCAAACTTCTTATGGAAAGGGAGAGACTCTTATGAAGAGTGAAAAGTGTCAAATGACAATAAATAACTTATGTAGTAATTATTTAAGTGTGCCATTAATTTATTAAAACTCTTCACTGTCCATAGATCTGTGTCTTTTGATCCGTCTTTAAATAATATAAGTTTATTAATAAATTGCTTATTTAAAAATGTACAATAAAGATTTGTAAAATAATTTTTTCTTTTTCTTTGATTATTTTTTTTTACAAATATAAGTAAACAAATCTTAATTAAATGTTCAGCTTGGGTTAAATTTAAATGTAAATCATGAATTTGTTCTGATATGTCTGAACTAAATAAACTTTATCTACTTGTCAGAATCCAGAGCTGTGCAGATCATTGCCTTCAGCGAAAGCACCAGTCAGATCCACTTTTCTGTTGAAAAATCATCTAGTTTCAACCATATTTATTATCTTTCAAGTCCCTTACTTAACTATGAACCATTTACTTAAAAAAGTTGTAAAATTACAAAATACAAACAGAATTTTCCTTCACTTCTCAATTTTCTTTAATGTGTTTTGAAAATAAAAACAACTTAAAATAGCAGCAAAGCTGACCTGATAATGTGCAGTGGTTTCATAAAACAACATAGTGATCAAATTGTGTATTAACATGCAAGACAGCAGCTCAGTGCGGCTACATCCCCTAAGTGCTTTCTACGGTGGGCTATTATCCTGAATTATGTCACAGCACCATGGTAACAGTACTTCCCATACATGGAGGGGGAAAAAATCATAGCAGTCTCTCAGTCCATTGAACAATACAGAATATAAGCAAG
>CAEGAE010022506.1:0-91530 GCA_903067095.1 Girardinus metallicus | reverse complement strand
CAGGAAATAATATTAGCTACCATAACTATGCGGATGATACACAGCTCTACATCACAATGTCACCAGGTGACTCTGAATCACATCCAGTCACTGAATAAATGCTTAGAACAGATCAATGTGTGGATGTGCCAAAAACTTTCTCCAGCTTAACAGAAACAAAACTGAAGTTATTATTTTTGGACCTAAAGAGGAACGATCTAGAGTCAATGCACAACTGCAGTCATTACAACTTAAAACCTAGCGTTCAGGCCTGAAACCTGGGCTGCCACAGAAAAATAATCTACATCCTTTAAAAAGGCAATGATTTTTATGCAGGACAATGCTTCATCAAGTGCACTAAATTACTCTACTGCACTGCTCTCCTTAAAGATGAAAGAATAGTGGCACGCCCCTTCTTGATCACCTGGCTTAGCCTTTGTTAAGAATTTATGGGTGTTTCTTAAATAGGCGAATTATTGCTAAGAAAAAACACTTTAAATCAATCTTTGGAGGCTGTGGTTGCTACTATCCAAAAAATTAATTGGTAAACTCAGTCAATAGTCTTTATTAAAAAAGAAAGGTTTCTATATTGATCACATGTTTTTCTCACTATAAAGCAGAAGGTTGAATTAGTGTCAACAGAGAGTTGTTAGGAGAAATGCGGCAAAATCCTTTTGAATGAGCTCAGCTCAGTAACTATTCCCTCTCCCCTTGCCACAATACATATTCTGGGTTTTTACAAAAATACTTTTTTATCCTCTTTGTACAGTAATGCGGCATCCACCACTGCGCATTTAGAGGGGAACCCTGGTGGTGTCCTTGAAGTGGGCAGATGTTCATGTCCAGGGAGGTGCATATGCAGATAAATTTAATCATCTCTAATCTTTTAGGCCTTCAGCTGTTAATCTGGGCTCTTCTAAAGCTCACTTAATATTCTACAGTGTGCATGCACCCAAATCAAAAAAGAATTGCTGCGGTATTAGTTGCTTTGCATTTGTATACCGTTTGTCTCCTCTGTCCGCTGTGGGCTGATCATGGTTATATTCTTTAATGACTCCGCAATTTCTAATTTTCCACAAGGTGGCAAATCTCAGTCGTAAGTTGTCCAAGAACAATTGTCATTCAAGGCTAGTTCTGGCTAGTTGGGTGAGTGAGGCAGACGCTGACGACCCAGGTTGGAGTGAATATGATTATTTAATGATGAAAATAAATCCAGAAATCCTAGATTCAGGCAGCACAGATGAGCAGAAAGGCTAAGGCTCACTAATGGTAGCACTGGTAATGAGGACGAGATAAGTACGACAGACTGGTACAACAAGGTCCCGACAAAGACACAGAAACACAGGTGTCATTAAATACACAGAGGGTAATCACAGAACGAGACACACCTGGGAACAATCAAGGGATAGACAGGACAACTAGAAACCTAAAATAAACACACAGAAAAACTCAAATCAACACAGAGAAAACCAAATCCTTACAAATTTGCATTAGCAGCTGCCTTCAGTGAAATGTAAATGTGACTGCAAATTGTGTTTTTGTTTTACAAGACAAGGAAGCAGAAACCAATCTGTTTGATTGATTAGACTTCAGGTGAGCTAACTCAGGCTCTTAATTTAGCTTGGTTGGTCCCATTAGTCATGGAACTTGCATATATATCCAGACCACAATATGACCTCTCTTTCAATTAAGAAACTGGCGTTGAAGCAAACACATCTGTGGGAAGAATACAGATCTGAAATGGTGCTAAAAAATGCAAATTTTCTTCAAAGTTGCACTTGTTCTTTTTTTGCAAACTATTCCTACTTCTGTGACATATTTTGGAAATGAAGTTTCTTATTTCAAATCAGCCCATGTCTGCACCAAAATAGCAGAGTCAGAATTACTACAACTTGTCAGGATCATGTGCTTGTATAAATGACCAGATATGAAACATTAATATAAAAATGTATCTATTACACAATGCCTAAGCTTTTGTAAATTCTTTATCTGTCTGTAAATTTCTTTTGGGTAGCCTTGCATTCAATGCTGTAGCGTATGAAAGCTTTAAATGTGTTTACAGCATCTAACATCCCACCTCTTGCCTTAGCTATGCGGCTCACAAGTCAGTTGCTTTAAAAGCTGTTGTGCAGGGTCAAGTATCCGCTCTTTATCCTCAAAGAGGAAGAGAGGTTTATCTAATCTAAAGGGCCTTTTAGATTGCATGAGCTTGTAGGAATAATGTGCTCAGCTGAAGCACCCTATTTCTGTGTTCAGTGACAGGTCACTCTATTCAGCTGACCAATCCTCAACGACACCCTCGATATCCCATTTTGCTTGGCATTTGAGTGGGTTCCATTTATGATCATGACTTCAGTCAAAGTGGGTCCCTTTTGCACAACCTGCCTGTTGCCTGTAAGTTGAAATGTAAAAACTTTGGGATCTGTGAAATGAGTGGTTCTGATGGTAGATACCATGAAACATCAAACACAATGTAAACACAATGATGTTTGATGGAGACATGTGACTTACAAGCTTATCCTTGCATGGCCGTGATGGGGGGTGGTGCCTGTCTCCAGCAGTCATTGGGCGAGAGATGGGGTCAGGACAGGTCACCCTGGACAGGTCACCAGTCCTTTGCAGGGCAACACAGAAACAGAAAAGATAAACAACCATCTAGGTGCATATCACACCTTTTGAGAAACCAATTAACCGAACAGTCATGTTCCTGACCTGTGGGAGGAAACCAGAATACCAGAAGAGAACCCTTCTATACATAGAATATACATGCACAGGGAGAACATGACCCCAGGCTGGGATTCAAACCCAGGATCTTCTTGCTGCAGTGCAACAATGTTTCCAACTGCGCCACAGTGCATTTGGTAGAACTGCACAAAGTGGATATTAATTTAAAACAATTTAATTTTAAAAGTTAAACATTCATATATTATTGACTTGGAATAAATTGGAATATTTTTCTTTCTTCAAGTGCTGTCCGACAATATTTATTATGACATTTGTTAAAAAAAAAAAACCAGATTGCTTGGCAACCAGTTAATCCCAGTAAACTATGCTGTCCTTTGGACTATGCTATGCTATCATACTAGCACTTAGGACTATGCTGAAAATGCTGAGCCTTTAGGATTTATTTTAGCTATTATTGAAGTTTTTTGGAATCCATTTTTACCTGTGGAGCTGTAAAACTTTTTAATTTAATTTTTAAAAAATATTATTCAATTTAATATTGCAATGTTCAAATCTTAGTGAATTTTAAGCTTTAAAAGAAAAGCATAACAATTAAATAAATGTATTATGATTGTTATTTCCTAGCACTCCATTTCAAGTGCTTCTTATAAAACATGCCTTGCAACTGACTCATGTGTTCCCAGAGGGCAACCTGTTGCCCTCAGGCCCTGTGTTTATGACCTTCATTTTAAAAGAAAGCATTATTACAGAAAATTCTAAATAATAAAAAAAAGGTTTGGGGAACTAATTCTGAATGCAAACAGAAAACCTCTTTTAATAAAAACAAATGAAGATGAATAAGGAGGATTGTCTCCTCCTAACTTCCAAATCCACAGTAAATCACTACCAAAGTAAAGGTTAAGTTGAACATCTCTGGAAATCTGTGGGTAAACCCTGAAAGAAGCAGCTGTTCGTGTGAAGAATGTAAAATAACAGCATGAGGGTGATACATTTCAACTCATTTCAACTAAAAGAGCAAAACACACATTTGTTACAAAAGATTATATCGCAGTGCTTACTATAGAAAACTACCTTTTAGTTAATGCTTTATCTGATTTAAAACTCCTTTTGACAGAATATAAAATTATTTTTCTCGGTACAAAGGAAGAAAGTATAACTTCATATGTTTTAACATGAAGTTTCAATTTTACTGCTGAATTATTTCCCATATTTTGTCTTATTTAATGGCTGCTTGCTATTTATTATGCAAACGGTGTTAAGAGGTTCAGTGAGCTCCTTTTCCCCACTGCGTATAGAAAAAAGTCTGATAATGGCACAGTGAGGTCACTTTGTTGTCATCTATAATAGCTTAGCCACTCTTCCCTCATAATGACCCTCTTACAGTAGACCTATATGTGGCCCCCCTTCCACCTACTTGATCACAGGTAGTTGCTGAAGTTTTTGTGACAGTCATTTTAAAAGAACATTTATGTAGCTTTTATAGTAAAAGTAATCTGTTAGTGAATGACCTGTTATTTGGCACATCAGATCATCTTTATCTTTGGGCCTGTATAATTTCAGTAATTTGGAGACATGCTGATCTGATTGTAGATAATGTTGCATTGTGGGAATAAAAGTACCAGAAAGAACCCACACAGTGAGCAGATTTAATGGTCCACTAGGGGCTCAACGGATGAAAGTGGTCTCCTTCATAGGCGACTGTGGACCTGAATTACATTAGTGTCCAGAAAATAAAATTATTACATTGTACTGTAATACTTTGTACAGGAAGTGAACATTTAAAAAAAAAAATATTCCTGCTGTATTTGAAATATTAATTTCTTTTCATGGCAAATCAATGAGAAATCCTCAAACTTTCTCTATAGATTCTATTGATTTAAAAAATAACAGATTATGTAATCAAATCTGACTGAGCTGATAAAACCAGACATATGTATAACTTTAACACTTATTTTGCGCACAAAGTAAGCACATCGTCATGCTCTCATTGTGTTGGGTTGATTGGCATTGGTAATCAAATGTGTCAAGTAGAGCAGCATCATGAAAAGTGGCGCTGTGGAATAGATGATTGCTGATTTACAAATAAAAAACACTTAGGAAAAAATCTGTTGAAATCTATAATGAAAAAGACAGTTCTTGTGTTGCCAGCTTTTATCAATTTTCACTCATTGTGAGAAAGTGCAGTTTGACTTCTCAAAGGTGCCATCGGCGTTCCTTAACTCCGATGTGAGCAATCAAAGGAGAGGAAACAGACATGAGTAAGAGTGATACATAACTCCCTAGACTGGGAAGTTAAAAGGACAATCAGTTAACAGACAGAAATATTTATTGGCAAAGCCGTACAGATGGATAAAGGATCTTAAAGGATCTGTCTATATATCAATATATAGATATAGACATATATCTGTACTGGTGCCGATACTAAAGCCTCCTTTTTGTCAACAGAACAATGTCACATCTTCTCTAAAAACATTTAACAACGACAAAACATACAGAGGTTTTCAAGTCCAGTCCTTGAGAGCCGCTGTCTTACAACTTTTAGGTGAATTTCTCTTCCATCTCAAGTGAATATAACGAAGAAGCTCATTAGCAGGCATTTGCAGAACTTGACATGCTGAGGAGCCATATCAGCAAATTGTTTTAGGTGTGTTGGCAAATGGAAGCATTTAAAATTTGGAAGACGGTGCCTCTCAAGGACTCAAGATAGAAAGGTCTGCTCATGGTGGTTCTGTGTAATGGCTTATCTTTTAATGTTCTTATTTCTTTAGTTCCTTCCATAGGCTTTTTTTTTACATTTATCCAGATTTGGCTCTGGGTACTGAGACATTGATTTGAGAAGACTGATCTGGCTAAATATTTTGAATCATTATCACAATGAAACCCCCAATGACTGTAGATGTTATGTTATGAAAAACAACTGTGGATGATTGACAGAAATAACAGTTTAAATTAAGGACATAGATAAAGGGAAGAATGGATTAGTTCTACTGAACATGTTGGGTAGCAGGTGTGGAAAGCAGAGACAGCAGTATACACAGGGAGAAAACAAACAGAAAATGTACAGAACACTGCAGTTCCTTTCAGCAAATATGGGACTAAGAACTTTACCAAGACAAACATACACATAAAACTGACACAGACATCAAGAGATGAAGACTACTGGGGATTTTGTGATGCCCATAAATCTCCTAGTTTTTGTGTTCACACACTAAAACACACCTCTCACTCACAGTCGTTCTTGGCAGAGAGTTTGCCTTTGTGCTGCCTGGTCCCTGGCCCAATTTGAACTGCATTATTGAGAGATGGTGGTACACTGGTGGTGGCATTTTGCATTGTGTCCTAATACAAACAGTGCCCAAAGGGAATTAGGTCAAAATGTTGCCTTTAAGTAATTTTACTTTGAATTTGGTAGAAACAAGTTATTAGGACTGCTTCTTCTTTATTCTCTAAGAATCTCATACTTGCTGAAATAATAAAGCTGTAGTCTTTTCGTGTTTGCAGAATCAAAGATAGAATAAGTTGCACATTTATCGTTTACTTATTGGTTACAACCCAAAGGAAAATTTTTCCATAATCTTAATCTGTCATACTTCTGTCCAAGGAAGAGACGTATGTTTATTCCAGATGATGACAAGCTTTTGGTTTTGATGTGATACAGAAGGCTGATTCGTATACACACTACTATTTAAAGGTGCTGTAGGTAATACTTGAGATTCTGAGGCTAATTCGTATACACACCTCTTAAGTGTACATTAACCTTACACCTTATATTTGGATGTCTTAAATATTTGTTCCTTCTTCCTAATGTCCTTTCAGAATGGAAGGGTTGTCAGATGTGTTATCTCTGACAAAAATTCTCCTATAATCACATTGATGAAATAATTTTCAAAACCAGTGCATGCAGAGAGAGAAGTAATTTGAAGCAGTGACACAGCACTGTGATACACATGCAACCAACACCATTAGCCTAAGGTCATGCCTTTAGCACTCCTAGCAAGTAACCACTAGACACTACATATGTTACCACATGGACAAATAAATAAATCCAGGATTTCACTATTTCCTTCCCAGACTGAAATGTCTGATCTTAGCTAAGTGTCTTTATGTCATTTCCACCAGATCTGGTGGAAATGACATGTGACTTTATCTTGTGGAGTCAGTCAAGACAATATCATGACTGACTCATGAGTTACAAATATAAAGGTGAATGCTTACACCTGACAACCCCTTCTATATGTGCATGAAGCTCACATTTTGAATTAAGACACCAAGTATAGGTATTGACAGAGACAAAAACCAGACTGATCATTCGCTTGGTTTCTCTAAAAGGTTACGCAACATGCTTCAAATTGTTAGAACGAGGCACTCAAACGTTTTACTGTTTGTGTGCACTTTGACAACAGACTGACTTGCTGATTGGCTGGATTTCCTTCACTACACTACTATTTAAAGGTGGTGTAGGTAATACTTGAGATTCTGATTTGAGGCTGATTTTGATGTGGTTCTTTATTATTGACATCTACATCAAATTGTCCTGCTTAGTTCTTAAAGTAATGACTCTGGGACATCACATGTAAAGATATTTGCGATTGTGATTTTGCTAGAAGACCCTGTATTTCACAAACTGCAGAAACTGCTGTGCATAGAGTCCATCAGTCATACTCTCCATGGTTGCTAAGAGGCGAACAAGTTCATTTCAGCAGACTCACCTAAAAAGGATTGGTTCCTATCTCTTAGGAGTTAGCTGGATGATGTAACTAAGGGCAATCTGTACACAGGGGCAACTGCAGGCCATTTCAAGCTAGAATTTTTATAGGGGCTTTTCCTTCCCTCTATCAATGAATCATAAACATGACCAGAATACAGAATCCAAAAGTCTTTTTGTGTGTTCACTGCAAATATAACGCTTCTGTTTCCATGACATTAATATTTTTGTCTCCAACCAATTCTCTGTAATATATACAAAAGTTTTGTGATAACCTAATGCATTTTTTATCCGTTTTTATGTGTTTGATTAATGCCTTGAATGAATAAAACCTCTATACTGTGCCAATAGCCTTTGGTTTAGTTTGAGCCATGGGCATTATAACAAAAGCTGACTGGAGTCATATCCGGAGGGAGCAGAGTCTGTAGTATTCAGAGCTGATGTTGGAAGACAGCTGAACCTTACAGCCAGAGGCATCAACATGCACTGCGATGATCAGTATCACAGTGTCAGAGCAACACTCTGTATTTGGGCAGTGTCCGGTTACGCTGCAGATTTAAGAATCATTTTGCCACGAGGAATGATTAAATGATCATGATAGTTTCTATAATGACCAGAAAGTGATACCTGCTGGGGAAAAAAGAACAAGATGTCAGAAGCCATATTAAAATTAATAATTTTATTGTCAGATATATTAATGCTTCTCTGACCATCCTCTGACTAAGGTTTATTCATCTGCTATGAATTAGAACCATAGGGACTTTTAGATTTTCTTTTCATGCCGCCTTAAAAAAACGTTTCCAGAGGGCTTTCTGTCTTATTTATTAGCCCAATATGTGATAAATGGACAAAATTTGTGAAGAGCTTTTGTAATCTTCCAAGCAACACAATACATTTCACCAGAGACATATTCACCCAGTCACTTTCTAAAACGCCCACATATTGATCTGTATATTGGTAGGCAACTTTGTGTCAAATTACACATGGACATGTGACAGGACCTGTAATCAAACCTGTTACTTTCAGATTGTAAGACAACCGCTCCATGTACTGAGCCTCAGTGTCCTTCATATTTCCATAAGTGTGAAACTAGGCTGGTTGTACATCAGTTTCCACCATGAACATTTCACATGACCCGTGACTGTTGTCAGTCTTGGATAAAGTGTCAGAAAATAGCTTAATTAGCAATGTATGTGTGTTAGAAAAACTTTATTGCTACAGTACCCACGGTAATGTCACATTTTATGCATTGTTGCTCTACATTTGTAACCATGTTTGATTTTTCTAGGAATCACATCACTTTATGGAATCCCAGATCTTTGCCTCTACCCTTAGTGACTTTGAATTAGGGATCAATTAAGAGGAAATATTAAGTCAAGCATGTATGTGTAGGGTTTGTGCATATTTTATATTTTATCTGCTGCACCCTACCCTTTAATCCTCTTTTAATGCCCCACATTTTGCTTTTGTTTAGTTGCACAGAAAGGATTCAGGTTTAGCTTTAAAATTTGTGTCTCTCACCGACTGTAATTCCTCTGATACAGATTTGTGCCGTTTAAGCCTCTTGAAACACTGAGTGCGATATGTGGCACAGCAAATGAAAGTGAAACCTTGGAACTGATTAGAAAACCAAGTTTTGTTTTGTTAGGAAACAATCTAATAAAGCCTGTCTTTGATCAAAGAGACTATTTAGGGAGGTGATGGTCTTTATTTCATCATGCTGCTCAGCTGTACAGAACATCCTCAGGGGGCTTAAATAGAGGTCATAAACTCTGATTCGGCTGTTTGAGCATATTGAACTCTAACTGGCCTTTCTTTGACGAGCACACATGTTCACTCCCGAGGCCATTTCCATGAACAGCATTGGAAAATAGAAAGTATTGATTTCACACTGTGTTTAATGTGATTGCCTTAATGCTTCTCAGGTTTATTTGGTTCCCCTTCGGCCTTCCACTTTTGTTTGGTTTTCTCATCTTTACATGATGTCTTTCTTGGAACCCGTGAATATAAGACGGATTCAACATAAAATTTTATATCCAGCATAGCCACATATAATATTGAGGGGTGGGAATGTGTTGGCTTATAATTGTTTTAAGCCTGAATTTATTGAGAAATTCAGTTAGTTTTCATGTCACCGCCGTCTGACTTCATTAATCTTGGCAGAGAAACAAGTATTGAGTGAATTGTGTTTCAGTGGATGTAACCATCTCACAGACAGCAAATTAAATTGAGATGTTGGTGTTTATTGTAAGGTTTCATCTGCCGCTGCATTGGATGCCAGTTGGTTATTGACAGCTTGACTCTTGCTCAGTAGTTCTTTTGGCCCTGCTCCAAATCCACATAATTGACACATCGCCTGGTGAGATTTGTGATTAGCTTTATTGATATGTTAGGGTGTGTGTGTGACTGGTGTCACACGCTGCTGGCAGATCCAACAGTTCTTTCCAGCTACTAAGAGTAAAAAGAATTGCTCTCCTAGGGAGCCAAGATTTACTATTTATTTACTAAGAAATGTGAAGCTTAGTTTAACTAGTTGAGATAATTTTAATCAGATCCACAAAGAAGTTGTTTTAGAATAAGAGTGACATGATATTCACCATTTCTGCACTTTTTGATGAAGCCACAACTTACTTTTAATCTCTTAGCTGCATTAATAAGTGACTATAAGGTGTGGGTAACAAGGCATGCATAGGTTGTAGAAAGGTAATAATGTGAAAATCACCATACCATTTTAATGTGCTGTCATAAACTTCTGGAGTGACTGGACTTTTCACCATCCATATGGTGCATAGACTTATGCATTACTGCTCCTGCCCCGTATGTTGCTTAATATATTTCAGGTCATGGAAAAAATTAAAAGTCATTGTGTGGAAATTAAGTGGATGCTGATTTCCCCCCATTAATCTACTAGTAACTAAATATGCAGCCGGGTCTATCTAAAATGCTTTTCAAGCACTCTCCAGATGTAGGCTACTGATAACCTCAGGGTAGTACACCAAAACCAAAACCCACAGTAGAGGTTCAAGAATATTACTGTGTTATTGCCGTGAATAAAGAGTCTGGAAAAGGGCAGAGAATAAGCAACAAATAAGAGTCACATTTAAGGACATAATTTTCACAAAAGCACAGCTCAAAAAATAAATACACAAATATATAAAAATAAATCTTGCAACTTACGCTAACATGTACTCTCCTTACTTAAAGTCATTATTAAAAAAGTATTATGTATATATTGTCTGGCATCTGGGGGTGCCAGCGGGGTGGCTATTGCCCATGCATCCCTTGTCGCAGCACCGGTAGGCTTTTTTTTTACTAATGTATTTTAAGCCACAGACTGCAGGCTGGATACACCAGCAGACAGTGAGACCAATTAAAAGCTAATATCAGCTTGTTATACTTGTGTTTCTTTTTAAAGAGCAGAATGGTAATAAGATGTAATGCTTTGAGCAATAAGCAATTAAAAGCTACTAGAATACTAAATTTAGCAGATGTTTATGCTGTATTTTTTGCTTAAGTGCATACAAAGAAAATGAATATATAAAAACTGTGATCTATTTTGAACACTAATTTTTCATTTATAATTTTGGCAGCAACAGATGTAATTGTTGCTACAACCCACATCTGACTTCTGACCACAACCAACTACCACGATTGAAGTCCAGTCACCTGTTCTGTCTCGGTTGACTTCAGATCGCCTCATGCAATGTTTTTTTATTGTAAACTGGACAAATATGAAAAGGATTGGCTGTAACTTTGTTTCCTGTTGTAAGCACGTTACCAGCTGGCCCTATAAAAACTGTGCCCTTTCTACCTCTAACGTTTGAGCCCCAAAATTATTAGTCTGTTGCCACAGCATTTAGTTTTTTGTTGCACTGTGTCTTCATACTGCATTGGATTGAATGTCACCACACCGCAGAGTGACAGGAGTGTTATGGAATAATTTGCCAATCTAATAATATATGGCTTAACATGGATTCATGCTGCAGGCCTATTATTACAAGTCAAAGTACATGCAAATATCAAAGCTTTTTTTCTGCCCACTTATGTTTGTAATACTGTGCCAACTTTTTCCCCTTAGAAGTTATGCTAAGAATATATTGCTTTATGTAAAAGAGTAGAAGAAAAGCAGTGTAGCAACCTGTCTCTAGTCTCCATCTTGATGGAAAGGGGGGAAAAAAACCCTGAAACTTTTCTGTGGAAAGATCTTGGCAACCCACAAGTACATCTCCAAAACCATTTTTTTAAACGTACTCTCAGTAATGTAAAATGTTCCCAAAATTCTCTTTAGTCCAGATTGTGTGATTACAGGCACATGAACATTTAGACAAAGCTACAAGTGTCTTTAGATTCTATTTTTTTATCTTTCCTCCCTTCCACTAGCTTGAAATACTCAATCCATTAGCCGCGTAACAACAGGAGCTATTTTCAGGGTTTATGCTTTCGCCAACCTACAGCTGCCTTGACATAAGAGCTTTGATGGTGGTTAAATCCTTCTTTCTGACACCGGTTTGTCACACAGTTAGGGCAGTACACACACAGGGCAGGGGCGGGCGGGTCACTTTGTTAAAGGACAGTGGGATGTCATTAACTCGGCGAGAGGAGACGTTAATGTAATTAACAGAGAAGAGGCAACCGAGAGGTCGAGTAAATCATCTGCAGGATTCCTTTGCAACAGTCATAAACACACCTCTACCCTTATGACTCCCCCGCTTCTAAATCCCTCTCCAAAAAGCGCGTCTTTAATTAAATCCCATCACTCTACATTGTCACACACTCGGACTTTACACAAAAACTACTCGAGGATTCATTTGCTCAACTCCGAACACACAAGCTTGATTAGTATTAATCCTTATCTTCAAAATGGACAGCTTCTCAATTGTGTTTTTTCCTCGCCTGGCTAATTTCATGAAGAGCATGATTACAGCATTTTCAATTTCAGCGCTCCGCAGAGTTATGAGGCAGACTTTCTATCTCTGAGCCACAGCTGAGAGGGTTGTGTAGGGGTTTATGGGGGAGGAAATCCATGTATCCTGGAGTGCTTGTGGATGGGTAATTGTGTTTTCAGGAGCAAAATGAGAGGGAGAATTAGCAGGTTATGGGGGTGACTAACACAAGAGATAATTTGATGCCGAACCCGAATTGGAAAAGCAGCAGAAATCACAACTGCGTAAGCCTCATAGTCGAGCATTACTCTTGTGGAAACAGGGTTGATTTACTTACAATGGTGAGGGAACATGTGTGTGAACACATTTCAGTTACTACAGATGGGTGTTTGGGGTAGAATCTGCTCACTGACAGTATGATATCCAGTAATCTGATTTACTTTTTGTCTGTCTGCCATGTGGGCTCCAACAGTAGGAGGATGAAAGGCACATTGGCTCTGATTACAGCTTCCAAACTGGCTACGTTTCAGTTAATCTGAGTGCATGTTCACGCCTGTGCTTTGGTCACTCTCCAGTGCTGAGATCGGAGCTGGCCCTAGGCAGTGGCCCGGTTCCCGTCTTTCTTGGATCGTCTTTTCATCTGTCACTATATCTTCCTCCTCTTTTAGGCTCTATCACTCTTGCTCGACTGATATCTCTACTCTACCTCTTGCTGACTTAACATCTGCTGTAAATATCTCCACGCTTATGTGTGAAAACCCTGTTTTTGTTTTTTTTCCCCACCATGCATATGTGCATGTGCATACCCATTCAGACACAGGAAGCTCATCAACACAGTTGTGTCAGCTTTGATAATACCGTGGAGCCCAAGGCAACGTGAATGCCCCACAATATTCTGTCACACTCCTCCAGCTTAGCAAACACCGGCCACCACTGCCAGCAAAACAGCTCTGCCTTCACTGAATTCACTGATAATGAGTTCTGTGTCCTCAAAGATAGTCTTCAATGGACAAGTGCCAGATTCCCTAGAGGTTTTTAGTACTGCATGACTTCTATTTCCAAACAGGGCGGCAGCTCAGGTGCTATCAACCTTCCCTCTGCCTTATAGACAGCCATTCATTTGGACCTGATTAAATAAATAAAAGACACTCATCCAGGGTGAGACTTTGCAACAGAATGTGGAGAGAGGATTGAGATAAATAAAACTTTTTCAAAAAGTTTTGTTTTATTTGTTTTATTCAAGTAAGTTAGACTCAAATCTTTACTATAAAGTCATGCCAACAAGGCATAAATGTCATGTTTAGGTCTGAGAATTTTACATATTAAAACAATAAAATTAATCCGTTGTCTGCCAGGATGTAAAATTGCTCAGACCTAAATTCAAGAATATGTTCAAGTGTGTATACTTATGTAGTTTATAAACAAAACCAGGAACGGCCTTTTGGGAAGAGCTTGTTGTTTCTTTGTAGTGAATTAAGGAACTTGACACAGTTACTGATAATAAATGAATTTTTTTTTAACTGTTTGGTTTGAACTCATTGATACTCTCACCATTGCTATAAAATAAAGAATTTTGGCACAAAGAGGTTGTTTCTCTGGAGCATATCTATGTGTGTTACCATAAGACCAAAACAGAAAGACCATGCAATGTTTACTGTATTACTGACCATTACTTCGCAAATATTATATCTCAGACATTAAGATTCAAGTTCATTACAAGGCAATCAAAAAAACGCTTGAACAAGTATGGCTTGTTTGAAAAAAGCCTCATTTCTCTAAAACACTGTGGTAGCACGTCTTCAAACCTATTAAAACATTTATGCCTAATATATACTTATCTTCAGTGAAATTAATCAATGCTTAAGTACAACATTTTAGACTATGTTTCTATCAGCCTTAAGAGAGGCTATGGAAACCTGCATATCAAACATTGAAGGGTCAAACGTGAAGCCATCTGTTTGATAGATAAAGCTCATGATCACACAGGTAAGATATTGCTGCTAAAGGCTCTTATTTTGGCTATTTAATTGTGGAGTGAACTTAATTGGTTTTTCAAACAGCTTTTAGTTTGGGTTTATTTTTTCATAAATTATGACAGTACACAGACTGTTGTATGCTATATAATATATGTAAATATTTTTACAACCAATTTATGATGTCCTTTTAGCTAAAATAAGAACTGTAAGAGTCATGCCTTTTTTAAGCCAACCTCTTTATCACATATAAGACCTAGACTACCAGATTGTGACTTGTACAGAAGCAGCCTCCTTATTAGTTTTTGATCACGAGTTGCTTTTGACCAACTCTACCTCTTTAGCAGTCTGATGTGGCACAGAAACATATTTAGCCACCATGTTTATGGCTTCTCTGCCAAGTGCCAGTCGCCTAACATCTGTTCCCTCACCTCCACTGGGGCTAGCACGTCCACCCTCGTCTCTCCCGCAGCCACCAGCCCTCTCTTCTTTGTCGGAGGTGGCGGATCACTTGTCACGTCTGGAGGAAAGTGAAAGACAGACATAAAGGAGAAAAAATTGTGTCAGGTATGCTGGAACCCAGAGCCATTTGAGTCTGGAAAAAAGAAGAGACCCTCTCCCTTCGGTCACCTTGATGCCCCTCCCACCTTATATACTCATCAGTTCCCCCACCAGGTACAATTAAATCACAAGAAACACATCGGGCCACCGAGCCTCAACAGTAGGTGTGCGTCATCAGCATATCCTAGGCATATTCATCCTGATGGGAAGCTTCTGCACTGGCCTGGGTATATTGGATTTATTTCTCGCTCCAGTGGTGATGGATTTTGTGTTCGCCTGTTTTGTGCGGCGGCGCGCTATTAAAAGAAGCAGCACAGAGAGACCGCTGCATCTTCTGTCACTCGCCATCGCACACTGTTTACTCATTGCCATTTTATGAATATGCTCACAGCGCTGAGCCATGTTTTTCCATAGCGCCAGGGCCCATTTAGTTCTGATACAACATTGTTCAAGTAGTATAGCCAGGATAGAAGTGCGTAAAGGAGGGGGTGGGATGTGCCAGTTCTCTACCTTTCTGTTCCAGTTTTACTACCTCCTGCTTAGAGCTCCTCTGCGGGCAAATTATCGTTTCAGGGGCCTTGTCCTGACAGCAGGGGAGAGGAAGAGGGAGGTTGGGTTTGAGGTGGTGGGGATTATGACAGGAACAGGATGAAAGGATTGGAAATAAAGTTCCTCTTATCAGAACTTGCCAGGAGCAAGGCACGCACAAAGCTTCTTGGGAATCCAATTTAGTCCTCGCTGTTAGTTCAAGTAAAATCAGTGCAATTAACTGTCACAGGTCAGAGTGTGAGTTTGGCGTGTTAAGTGATTTCCTGAAATGCTGTGAGCAGAATCACAAGGACGATGTCAATTTTCTTAGCAAACAAAAGAATAATAATTAAACTCCTGCTTGAGCCTTGCAAAATATGCCACTTCTTTATATTATATCTCTACTAATAAATGTCAGATGCACTTTAGTTTTTCCCCTTTGTTTTTCTCTTCTCAGCTCCTCAAATTGAATTTAAAGAGATTTCTATCCTCTAAATCTTCTCAAGGGCAAATTTGAATCTCCTTTGAGTCCACTCTATTGTGCTCATTGTTTGTTTATCAGCTAAACCAACAGCAGCAGAATATCACAAATTACAGGTCAGTAACTTTGTTAAACTAATGATGAGCTCAGCTATGGAGATATAGATACTTAGATAGGTACATGGATAGATACTCTCATTAGGAGTGTATGAGTGTAAGTTTGATTTTTCACTGTACCACAGCTCCACCATATTTGGTAGCACTCTTGAACTGCTGCAGGAGGTTCCTGTGTTCTAGCCCCGATTCAAACAGAGGAGTTTGCATGTTCTCCCAGCACAAGGGGGGGTTGTCTCTGGGTACTCCGACTTCCTCCCACATTTAAAAAACCCAACTGTTTTTTTTTGTTCAAAAAACCAACTTAACAGATTGGTTAACAGATGCCTAAAAGGTTGGTTGAGTTTGTGTGTGCATGATTGTTTTTTTGTTTTGCATCTCTGTGTTGCCTTATGATTGATAAACAACCCTGCAAGGATAAATGGGTTCAGAAAATAAATGGAGGCACCAAAGTGGCACCAAGTGTCCAGAATGTTGTTCATCACTCTTTACAGAAACTAACTGTCATATCAATAAATTAATCTGAACAGTAGGTCAGTCAGTAATTAGTTGTCAAGAGTCTTCATCACCACAGATCCAATTGCCCATGGCTTTGAAAGCTTGGGTTTGAGCTAAGAAGTGGCTGTATGGTTTTCTTAAACTTCCTCAACCCATCTCAAGCTGACAGACTGTGATAAACTCTCAACTCATCCATTTATCTGTTCTCTCTCTCTCTTTCACTCTCTTTCTTCTTCTCTGTCTCTGCTCTCTAGGGGAGATCTGTGCGTTCAACATCCATGGGCTGGAGGCTCCGTTTGAGGCAGTGGTGCTGAACGGAACGTCTGGTGAGGGTCAGCTGAGGGCACGCGGCCTAGTAGACTGCGAGTTACAAAAGGAGTACACCTTCATCATCCAAGCTCATGACTGCGGTTCAGGCCCTGGGGGTATGGAGGGCAAGAAGTCTCACAAGTGAGTAAATCTGACAACAGGCTTGGTGAGCACGAGACCAAACAAGAACAGACACAATTCACAGAAATTTTGTCAGAACACACAATAATCTCTCTCCACAAATGGTTTTAAATGTATAATCTCCAGCAATCAACTTACACTTTAGAAAGGATGATCTATATGAAGCCAGATGTTCAATTATGTATGGAACACAAATGAGGGAAATTGTGGGTGTTTGAGGGTGAGCCTCTGTCCACCCTAAAAGCTAAAGTGGTAAAAATGAGCGTTATAAAGATGCCAGCATAATCAGTCTCTGTCAATAACTCAATCAAGCTGTATGAATGGTGCAAGAAACAAAAAAGATCACAACCAACATTCAACCAACATACACTAGCATGCAAAAGTCAAAATAAACTAATTAAAGGTGGGGGTATCTTGTTTTGACGTCTATGAATCAATGAATTTAAAGTTCTGCAGAAAACACACCAAAATTCATTCTTGTTTGTCTTGATAGAAACCTGACACTAAATGATAGAAAATTACTTGTAATTTACCACAAAGAGCACCATCTGTCACGGATATGGGGGAGCTTTTGTGTGTACCGAGTCTGTGGAGAATGCTGAGGAGGTAAAATTGCCTGCAGACTTACTTGTACGACGCACACAGCAGCATGAAAATCCATCAAGAACAATAAACATGACCAGCAAGATTATGCAGACTCCAGGTAGTTTGAGAGTCTGTATGCACAGGAAAAAACTTCCCTTGAAGAATTTGTCAAAAAACATTCATGGTATTCTTTAAGTTCCTATTTCAGCTACTCTTCTCACTACCTCCACGGACACTAGTGGACTAGTTTAAAGAGATTTACTGATAAAAGCAGTTTGTTACGCTCATTAGTCTCCATTGAAGTGACTTCTGTCTGAAATAGTTTTAATGTGCAGAGACAACTCCCTGTCCACTACATGGAGTTCAATCTTGTTTAGTTGCTCTTATCCTCACTTCTGCAAAGAAATAAGGCTAGTTTACACACCAGTGTATTCTTTTCCAACACAAGTATATTCTGACAATCCCTCTCATTCTCATCATCCCTCCTAACAGGCTTTTTGTTTGTCACTTATCTTCCTCACCTCTCTTTATGGCGCAAAGTCGGCCTGTTGTCACCTGAAGAACATTTCCAGGATTTTAGGACTTGAAGTAATACTGCAACAGTGCCGTCTCAGTTCTGCCTAAAAAAGTCAGACAGTTTCAGCTGATCCTGAATGGTGCTAAACGCATTCTCACTAAAGCTAAGAACAAATAGCACATCAGCTTAGTTCTAAAGTTCTTAAACTGGCTCTGTGTAGCTCAGATAATAGATTTTAAAATACTTTTGTTTGTTTATAAGTCATTGAAAGGTTTAGCACCAGCATATATGGAAGACCTTTTGTCATGGGTGTAATGGCATGGGGTGAAGGGCGCGTCCCAGGCCTTAGTCCTGCTGTCACAGGTTCAAGTCACGGCCCGTTGACCTTTGCCGCATGTCTTTCCCCTCTCTCACCACCCACTTTCCTTTCTGACCACGGTCAAATAAAGGCCACTAGAGATGGAAAAAAAACTTTAAAAAAGAACACTCGGGACTTCTGGTACCACTTCTAAATAATTTTGGTAGTAATCTTAAGCTGTTATCTTCAGACTTATTGGTGTCCAAGTAATTTCCTGTATTGTTCCACCTCTAAATTTTTGTTAATTATGTTTTATATCAATTTTGAGAATCTTACTTTTTTCACTGAACACCACTTAGGTCTGTTATAAGATGAACCTGGGTCTGTTGGTACAGACAGGTAGATGTTGGAGGTTAAGTGGATTTGGGAGCACTTAAATGACTTGTCCTTCGGCTGGCAAATCTCAAAGGATGAGACTTGCCTTTCACTGCACTACCAGCCCGCTTGCTTGAATTTATAAAGAAGCTAATAGGGAGAAAGAAGAATCTCTGCCTAAGGCTGTGCGCAAATTACGCATGACACGTCAACAGGCATGAAAGAAGGCAGTCCAGAAATTTAGCAGCTAAAGAGGACAGGGTAGAGGATCAGGAGTGACACAAGATGAGTTTAAAATTCTCTCTTTATCCTCCTTGTTCTACTGCACTGCTTACCAATAGCTGCCAACCCACTTATTCCTTTTCCGAATGCTCAGTGGGTTCTCTCCATTCGATTCTGTCCTTCTGTCTGCCAGGCGTTCTGCGTCTGCTCCCAGCTTCAGCATTTGTGTGTGTTGTCAGGCTGTCTCTGTATTCACAAATGGATGCTCTCTCTACCATGGCTGTACAAATCTTTCTGTCAGAGCTGCCTTTTTTCTACAAACAAATGAGATGTTTTTATTTTCAAAATGCCATGTCAAACTTTGGACATATGCGTGTTGCATTGCTGCTCTTTTGGTGACTGAATCAGTAACCACGACAACAGGCGGCTTTATAAACACTTATGGTTAGGACTCTCTACATTCAAATTTGCCTTTTGGAGTCAAACTGTTTTACATTTTTCTTTGATATGTTTTATACACCTGCCAGAGAAAGATTTATTCACCTGTCAGCAAAATGTAAAGCTCAAATGAATTCACCTTAAACTCCTTGAGGCTGCTTCTGCTAAGGTCAGCTTTAAATGAAACATAAATTAATTCTCCATAATGTTGGACTGACCTCTGTCAAATGAAGTGGAATGTTTCCTACCTGTAAAAGGAGTAATAAATGTCAAATTCGAGTGTATTAACCCCATAGCACACAGAGGACAGCTATGTAGAAGCTGTTTTCTTATGTGGGTAAATGTTGTTGGTATACTTAGCTTGCATATAATCCAATTCTTTGGACTATATCGTGTTTTCAAAGTTGTTAAAACACTAAACCCCATTACCTAGACTTGAAACCTTAATTTGTGAACAAGCTTATTGAATCAATCAGTATTTTGGTCACACCACAGAACACTTTCTTCTAGGTAGGTGCATTTTTCAAGACTTGTTTACATATTTTGCAACATTTGCAAAATATATAAACAAAAGCACATTTGTGTGCCATGATTCAACTCCATTGCGATAACTTTAATGGATAACACTTGTATCTAATGATTTGATGTAACATAAAATGAACATTCAGCATGTCAACAACAGACAGGGTCTAGGGTTCGAGCGCATGTACGAGGTGTGAAACAAAAAGAGGCTGGAAGGAGTTAGGGATCACATGAATAGCTCAAATCTGCAGGTTCTTCAGACCTCCTCTGAAATTTTTTATAAGTGGCTATTTTAATAGTTCAGACGCCAAATATAACTTAATATACATTAATAACCACAATGGAACGCATCTTAGCACTAACTCAAACACAAGCTCTTCCTTATCACTGCTGTTAGTGGTACAGTCCATCAAGTAGCGCCTACAAATATTTCAGCTTCCCAAGGTGCATATTCTATCAAATATTTAAGATTATACTCTATGAAAAAATATATGCAAATAGGCCAGTATTCTGTGAGCGGTTTGGAGTTACATTCCACAGAAAAATCTGCAAATAGGTGAATCCATGACTAAGAACACTTTCAAATTTCCATTTCTTAAAATTTCTCCCTTTGGTTTTACATATTCTTGGCATATAGTTTTGTAGATTTGTGAGAGAAATATAATGTCATAAAAAATGAGTCATTTTTTGCATCGCTTAATCAGAACTATGCCCCCTTGTACAGTATGTTCAATACCAAGCTGAAGCTTTCAGATAATGGGACTAGTTACTTAGAAACAAGTGCCAAATATAGTACGAACATGTGAAGTCAGTAGATTTACAAAAGTGGACACTCAGTGAACCACTATATAGAGCTGAGAATGTGTTTCATGGTAATAAAACCTAACTGTATAATGGCCAGTGATGATATGCTTGAGTGGAGCTATTCAGTGGTTCTGTACACATACAATAATTATAATTGCACAGCAGAGAGCGGAATTATTAGGAAGAAATTTGAATAACTGAATCTCTACACCTTTATTCATTTCAGGGTTTTGCATTAGGCTGAACTACTAAAGCAGCTGTAGAAAAGCCAAGGTTATTCATTTCTGAGAAGATCAATTAGAACCAACATATTGTGCTAGTGTATGCATCAGCCTGTGGAAGATTAAAACTATTATGTTGTATATGTGGGGATTTGAATTCTCAGTGTGTTTATTTTAGGTCCTGTTTCTTGTGAGTCTCTGTGCTGTCCTGTCTTACCCCTTTGATTGTTCCCAGCTGTGTCGAGTTCCTTTGATTACCTCCTGTGTATTTTTGTTCCACCTGTTGTCCTTGTCTCTTGTCGGGTCGTTGTCATTGTTACAGTCTTTGTCAGCGTCGTGTCACACAGCCGAACTGTTTAGTCCTGTGCCGGCTTCAGCTCTTGTTTCAGTCTTCGTATTTACAGTTGCTACCGGTGCTGAGCTTTAGCCGTCTGCTCTGCCATGCTGCCTGTTCACTGGACTGTTTGAGCTTTCTCTTTCATCATTAAAACACCATTTTCATCCACAATCTGGGTCTACCTGCGTTCTTCCTCACCACCTCTACCACCGCAAATCGTGTCAGTATAGGAGATCGGCTTGATACCATTATCAGACTGCTTCACAGTGTGTTAGATTAGCAAACTACAACCTAAAAAGTGAACAGAAGTCATGACATTAATTACAGATTAACTCTGTGTCTCGTTTAAAGACCTAGGTATGCTGGGAAAAAAAACAAATATTAGATATTTTTGACCCACCAGTTAATGTCCCTCTTCCTTTTTCTGTACTATAACCAAGAGTTATATTATATTTTTCTTTGGAGGTCCTGTCATTATGCACATCATTTTGAACATGCAATGGTAGTTGTGGATGATTGATATATAAATTTGGAATCAAGTGTTGAAATTAATTTTAGATTTTTTTCTCAGAGGATGATGTTAATGGAAAATTACAGTCTTGTTAAATTAAGGCAGAATGGTCTTATTAAAACACCTGCCAACTGCCAATAATGTGCAGTAAAATCCAAGGTTACCTGTCAAAGATTTATATAAAGCATATGCTGGGAAATGAATAGCAACCTTTCCTGGGTGTACTTCACCTCTCGCCCAATGTTTTCTGTCAATAGGCACTAATCATCTCACAACCCTGGCTAGATGGAGCAGATATAGAAAAAGACTGGATAAATGTTGGAAAACATCTGAAGTGATAATTCTGATCTAGTATTACATAAAATAAGTCAGAAACACAAATTGACAAATTATAATGGCAAGTGTAAAGTCATTAAAAAGAATCTTTGTAGGAACTGAAAAAATTCAACCATTTGTTGCTTCATTCATAAATAGGTTTTCTAAAGAGCTTAGCAGAAAAATTCCCAAGATCAATAAGTTGACTATAGCATCATTTAAAGGAGATGATTTTTTTTAATGAAAAAGAATCATCAGTCATGATTCTTTGGATAAATGCTTCCTATATACAACCAAGTTATATTTCTAATAAATACCTAAAGATCTATGTTACAATGCAGTTGGAATTGGCCTTTTCTAAATATCAATCTCTGTGCTGCGTTACAGTGTCTTTGTAGTAATTAGGCTTAAGGTACATCTAATTCAGTTACTCTACAAAGCAAGGCACATATAAAATGTCCTCTCAGGATCCGCATATAAACTGTGACGTGTATTTAATGCCACCCTGATTACGCCAAGTGTCTGGCAGTAATCCAATGGGTTAATACATACCCGGGTTCCAGGAGAGCGTGACGGTTCCCAAAAACGGGCTTTTCCAAACAGCAGCACGTGCAGACACTTCATGCTTGACAACAAGGGAGTTATTAAAGACATCATTAGTAAATCTTAGAGACCTGTATGTTCGAACCCTATTGCAGTTTGGAGAGGCTAATTATATTTCCATAAAACGAGCTGAAGGAGAGTCATGTTTACCCACAGACGCACAAATACACTACGGAGTCAATCCGCACCAATAAATATGCATTACCATATAAATAAGACAAACATTACAGCAAGCAAGACATAGGCTGATTTCAGGAATTCATAACAACCATGCATGCAAATGCAAAACATAAAGATCTACCTATAAACGTACTTGAAGTAAGAGAAATTTATAAAAAAAATAAATAAATAAAAAGAAGTGGGCCAAAAAGCTATGCCTCATTAGCATAAGCTGTCATGATAAATTTCTGAAGTGAGAAGACCAGGGAGCTCCACACAGACAGTGATCTTGCCAAGGTGTCGACTCTTTATTCTACCAAGAATCTTAGCTTCACGCTTGTCACACTTCATGCTAATTTGAGTGAAACCTCATTCTGTCAAAACCTGTAAGCTGATGTGACTGTTACTGCAGACAAGCCATAAAATTGGAAAAAAATAGTTTAGGAGTCTGTTGTTTATCTCTACCTAACAGAGTGTATTTGGGAGAGCATGTTCAAACTATAACATGCCAAGAGCAGGAACATATGTCTCTGTCTGCTTCCGTTACCAAACAGGAAGCAGTAGCTGCTTCCATTCCAATTTCAGATCACAACCAAATGTCTCCATGTTTTTGCAATTTGTGTTTCTTTATTCTTCCAGCTTGACCAGTGTTGTTGAATAAACTGCCATTGTATCTGCACTGACCACAGCAAATTAATATACCACAAAAATACCCAACACATAAACACACATGTGTTTCAGGCTTGTAGGAAGATAAATTATGTTGGTTAAATAATGCTACAACACAACCTTCTTATGTGCAACAGCCTGCATAATTTGATGGCATGTATTTTGTACATTAAAGCCACTGATGCAGCATTAACACCACTACTGCTACTCAAATAGCAGAACAATGAAGCAATATTACTTGATCTCTAATGTGAATCTCCATTCACATTAGAATGCAGGATGCTTAAAACTAAAAGTAACCTGCTTTCAATTCCATAATGGTCTTTCTGAATAACTTGTCTAACATTTACCTGAACCCTTGGAGGGACTCAGACAGTTCAAATGTAATCCCATATTGTCAGTTGATTCTTAATAAAAAAAAATAAAAAAAAGTAAGGCATCCCATTCAGACATAGTTGAAAATTGTAAATTCCACACCTGTGATTTCAGTATGCAGCATTCAAACTGAGATCACATCAGAAGCAAAGCAAATGCAACATGACTTGTGGGGTATAGTGGCTCGATAGTACAGACTCAATGATTTCTCAAACATGCATGAGTGAATTAAAGCAATACTTTGGTTATGTTTTTGATGAGTGGATAAAATTGACATTATATAATATACTCAAGTGGATTTTGCATAATACCGAGCATTTAAAACTGTTCTGACGTATAAATAAAAAAATAGTGAAATTATTTTTCCTTTTTTTGAAGGTAATGTGGAATTTTCCTTCGCACCAGTGTTTTTGATCCCACTGCTGTAGCTGAGGTGGTTTATTTCCATTCCAGTTCTGCAAGAGAAGCAATGATTAAACCCCCAGGCTAATTTTTGACAATGATTAATTGAGTCCCTTGCCTTTCTGTTATCTGTGGAGGTGTGTGTTAGAGGTTTTCAGGGAGGACTTAGTTCGAGTAGTTGTGTGTGTTGATAGATAATGAGTACAGATAAATATGAAATAAGCTGGGAACAATACCAGCCTGGCATTAACATGCATCACCTAGCTTTAATATCTCTGCATATGATTTGATTGGGTTGATGCCTCACCTGGCTCTTGAATAGATCTTTCCTGTTTCAAAGGTCCTTCATTAAACAACCCTGATGAGATATTTAAATCTTTACAAAATATACTGGATAATTTTTTAAGTGTTTGCAAAGTGATATGTAAACAGAAATTCCTTTGATCCACATATGTCAAACTGAAGACTAGAGGGCCAAGTCCGATTCACCATAACTTTTTATACGGCCCTTTAAACTCCGGAGGGACAGATGAGAGTTGTGCGCTTAAATATAATTTCATCAATCAAATCAAAGCAGGTTATCTGCAATCTGCCAAAACACATCAATTTGACAAGATGTTCAATATTATTTAATTTTAAGAAGTACTCATCAAATGCAGAGACAGCTATTTATTAAAATTGTAACAGTCTGGTAATGGATACTTTATCAATACATTCTGCCACAACCAGTCTTTTGAAGACATTTGTAATCTTGATATGGCCCAGAAGGAAAATAAGTTTGATATGTTTGTTTTAGGTTGATTTTTTTTTTTTTTTTTACCTCACAAACGTCAGTCATTTGAGTTTTGAGAATTAGGAAACATGTTGAATATAGTTGCTGTCCTATGCTAAATGAGTGTTTGATACTGCATGTACTGAATCTCATGTCTTCTGAAAGTCTTTATGTCAACATTGAGGGGAACGAGGCTACCAGTGATTAACCTGTTTGGTGTTTTTACACAATCATTGCCTTTGCCCAGGTGGTCCATTTCTTGTGGATTATGGGAGATAAATGGAAGGAATTGTTTTCTTAAGACTAAGAAAACAACTCTTAGTGTGTATTTTGTTTGTTTTTTAAGGGTTATTTTGGCTTTAATAATTTCAGCAAACTTTTTTCTTCCACCTAAAATGCTTGGATTGTCTGCAAAGTTGGACTACAAAATTTTTGAATGATGATACAAAACATTCATGCTGGAAGTGATCACAAATGCTAACATTTTCTGTTTTGTTTCACTCCAGGCACAAGCAAAACACAGTAATTTAGGAAGGGGCAAAATCTTTTTCCACACCACTGTAGTGCTATATGACGAACTCTAAAGATCTCAATCATTTTCACTGCTAAGTATCAGCTCTGATTTGCTTAATGTTTAACCAAAAATATTTAAACAAAATATGTATTTTCACAGTAATAAACGAGCTGAGCTTATTAAAAGAACAAAAGAAAATTATTATTTATTATTTCTCTGCTATATTTGGAGCATGTGGGTTAAAACAGTTCAATTAATTCGGTACAATGCAGCAATCAAATCTCTTGTTAGAATCTCTCAAAGTGCTCTGATTAATTATTGACTTTTAAAAATCTGCTTTTCTTTGATTGAAATCAAAGTTGCTTTGTCTGAAACACGAGGAAGATGGTAAAGGTATAGTTAAAACTGCTGCTCATAGTCACGCTAACTACTGTCTGTCTGATTCGGACATGTCTCAAGCGAGACAACTTGGACATTTGTCAGATATAAACATACATTGTGGGCCATTGTATTTTGAGGCGACTTACAAACACACAGGGAGGTGCCTGCAATAAGCATAGAGCAGATGCCTCATATACAGAGGCTATTAGTACAGATGCACCCATCATCTGTGTTATGATTTCTGACATTGGGATCTTGGCTGCATGCCTTTCCCCTATACTCTGCCTGCCCATTTACTGTCTGATTACTGTAAATAAAGGCCATTAGTGCCACAAAAAAAATTCAGCAGCTCTAATAAATTACTCCTTTTATATTCATATTAGCAGGTTAAATTAGACTTGAAGAAGCAAAAGATAAATCAGTGTATTATAACTCTCCACTGTTTAGTAGTGCAGTGAACCCCATTTTTTTGCAGTTCAGTGTTTGCAGATTCACCTATGTGCAGATTTATTTTGTGGAGAGTAACTAAAATATTTGCAGATATTTTTGTATATCTACAGCGTTGGAAAGAAAATGCAGGTTGGGAAGCTAAAATACCTAAGTGCAATGTTGGCTGACATTTGCAAAGCAGCCAATGCAGGAGTGGTATTCATTTTTCCTTTGGCAATGATTGTCTGAACCCCTAAGAAAAGAAATAATTAAGACCATAGATTAGCGATGTCCAAAGTGATTCCTAAACAGTCGGTATCCTGTTTGTTTTAGATCTCTACCTGGTTCAACACAGCTGAATCAAATTGATGACTTGCTTCTGCAGAAGAATATTGACATGCTCAGGAGGAAGTTACTACAAGGGTGTTGAACCACAAAAAGAACTAAATCATGTAGGATACCAGCTCTTAAGGACTGACTTTGGGTGCCTCTAATCTATGGTCTTCCTTGTCTTTTAGCTTCCACATTGGAAACTAAATGTTATCTTCAGTCACAGATTGACCACCAGATGGGTCTGCAAAGAGAGAATGATCTAAAAGCAGAAAAAGGAGAAGATTGAAACAAAGCCTGAGGATCTGAATGCGTGTAAGGTCGTAGACCGCAGGGAAGCAGAAATGCTGGGAATCAGAATTTACATCAATGTTTTGCCTAAGTAGTTGTCAATAAATTTGAATAATTCATTTGTAATTAAATTATAAAATGAGTTTTTTTTTAGTTGAATCGAGGCACAACCAGAATCATAAACAAAGCTTGTTAGTCTCTCATGAAGGAGTGAATTCAATGCAGAAACTCCTCACAAAAACAGGAATGACCACAGACACAACTGTCTCTAAGTCTGAGAAGGTGTTAACAAAACAGCTCAACCTCACAGTCAAAACATCAAATAATAGTGAACTATACCAGCTGAAAATGTAATAAAAGTGGCAATTTTGGTCCATGTTCAAACTAAATCTACCGGTCTATCAGGTTTCAAAACAACCGAAGCCCAAAAGATCATAATGTTTTTACCCCATTCCTTGTTTATGGCCATGTTTTTAGTCACAATAGTGAGTGGGCCTTTGGGCCTGTTCTGTTCCCATTCCTGATAAAGCTCTGCAATGGTGGCAAACATTACCTTAGATCAGGGGTGCCCAAAGTTTATCCTCGAGTGCCGGCATCCTGCATGTTTTAGTTCTCTCCCTGGTTTAGCACACCTGCATCAAATGATGACTCATTAGATGGCCTAAGGAGAACATTGACTTGCTGAGGAGATTGTTACTACCACTAGGGAGAGAACTAAAACATGCAGGATGCCAGCCCTCGAGGACCGACTTTGGGCACCCCTGCCTTACATGAAATCTATTCAGGAGACAGTCCTGGCACTTGTACTTTTTTTTGGGATGTCTTAATCTTACTTCACTGCATGGAAACCTCTCTCCTTGCAGTTCTGACTATATGATAAATTGTTGATTTGGATAAAATTTTACTAGCAGTAGTCTGTTCGTCCATGAAACCGTTTTGATGTAAAGCAATGAAGACAGCATTTGTTTCCTTGGAGGTAACCATGGTTGACAAATGAAGGATGATTTCAGGCTCCACTCCCTTTTAGAGCAACCACTCTGCTCTTCTAATTCAATCGGACTGACAGGGTGATATGAGCTGCCGTACCCTCACTAACACTTTCTCCTGACCTCACTGAAATGGTCGTTTTGTGGCAGAACAAAACTTTTGCGATTAAGTTAGTTTTATTAACTTTTTATACAGTTATTTCAATCTGTTTTCATAGCAACCTAGACTAACTGCAAATTACCACTGTCAAATAAAATTACACTTGCCTTTGTGATAAATGCAATTTTTTTTTCAGTTCCAGAACTTTTACCCATGACTGTAGGTCACAGAAAGGTTAGTGCAGACTTAAACCACTGAATTCATGTTAGCACTGAAGTATGTGATTATATATTGCAGATTGAAGTCTCTGGCTGGGACTGCTACCATTTTTCTTGTAAGTTACTCATAAACTGAGTTTGAAACCAAGTCAGGTACTGCATTTACAAAGAAAAAAAAGTGTAATGTGCCTTTCATCCACAGTCTGCAAGATCATTTTACATGATAACTGTCTTTAAATTGATGTAGCACACAGCTTGATGCCAAACTGGGGTTTAATGTTCCAGTTCTTGACTGATAATGCATCCCGGGTAATATAAATATGCTTTATTGTCATTATCTTTCAACTAGTGAAACACTGGGGGGGGGTACATTGCATGTCTTCTAAATCAATGTGCTGAGGGAGCATTTTAAAGGCAGATCACGCTAAATAATATAAGCTAAACACAGGACATGATACATGCAGAGTACAGGTAATTTCCAACTAATATTAAAGTTTTACTGAGACCATCGTGCTAATAAATGATACTAAATAAAAAGAAGACTCTCAATGTTGCTTTATCATTAACTACATGACGTAGCTTGACACTATTTGACTAATCATCTCCCTGACTATACTTTTTATCCAGTTTGTTTGTTGTCCTAATCATTCTCTCACCCTTGGGGTCACACAGGCTCTCGCTGTTTTCTGTGTCTCTCTGACTTGTTGTGAACCCCTACCAGCACACTGACACCTGTCTTGGGGAGCGACAGCGGCCTTGGGCCCAGTTTGGCAAGCTTTCAGGACTATGAAGCCACAGACACACACACACAAACTCCTACACTCACAGTACACACAAATATCTAGTCACCCCAGAGTATGAGGTGTCTGTTCCAGCCAGATGTGCGCCATCAGCAGAGAACGCCCGCTCACATGGACGCAGAGACATCTTCACAATTACTGCATTTAGTTATATTCTATTCATTTGTGTGCATGAATACATAATGGCGCTCACAAATGTGAGTCCCAGAGGAGCGGAGCATATGCTTGCTCACTCACTACTTGAGGAGAGAGGCGAAGCTAGGGGGGAAATGTTTATGTGAGAACTGCATTAATATGACAAAACAAGGCTGGCTGAGGGATTTACTGTGCACACTGGTACTGCTATCATCTGTCAGAGCATCTTATTACCATCTTCTGCTGCTGTTAGCATCACCATTAACATCCCACCTTTCCTAAAGCTCAGCGATTCATCACTGTCACCCACATATTCATTTGTGTATTCTGTACTAGCGTCCAGAACTTGAAGAGGTTGTGGTAAAAGAATGTATTTCTACATGAAGCGCAATTATAAACAAGTACATTTTGGTTTTATCAGTCCCTGAAACAGGTGAGTTTTGATTGCTGTTCTGGTCCATAATGGTTTTAATCGTTGACTTACTGTCATTTTTCATGTTTATGTGGTGCACCTAAAAATGCCACCACATTATTTTGGTTGTTTTACAATTTGAAATATTTTCACGTATAATTTAATCTATTTATTTATTTTTTTTAATTAAAAATTTATATTTTGTTTGCATTTCGGCATGTTAATCTGCCTGCACGTATAGTGCTTTCCTGGGGTTTGGGACGGATGCGAGCAGTAGTGACGAAGCGGAACCTATGTTTGGGGGGCGTTGCTTCCGGGTTGGGTTTGGGGCGGAGTTCCGGTTTGCCTCAAACGCAAGCTGGATGCTAAAGGGAGGGTTGCTGACGACCGAAACCCTTATCCTTCAGGTCAGTACACGGTGAAAACACACCAAAACTACTCTGTAAGACGTTTGCCTCTTATTTGACCACTATGTAGAACTGTGTTACGGTTTCTGTGCACCGTTTTGCCAATAGTTGCCAGTTTTATCAGGCCAGGGTAAATTTACCAGGATACCATCCCGCACTGGGAAAGTGGGAAAGTCCCACAGGGTGAGGTGATTAGAAGGCCGTGATATCTTAGTAACTGGGTTTTAAGAGTTTTATTTAGCTTTTGTTTCAATAATATTTAGTGTAAGTTGCTTGTTGAGTCATAAAGTAGCTCGGACCCTGAGAGTAAAGTGAGTTCAGCCCATGTTAAAGGTAGAGAAACTATTCTTCGTTCACGAAGTGTGGGAATTCAGGTTAAAATTTAAACAATGCCAAGTTAAATTCTGTATTTTTTTTGTAAGTCTTGTAATTCTAATTTTGATTGGTATTTAGTTAAAGTCAGTGTGCATTTTGATGCTTATGCCAGTTAATATACAGCTAAAGACAGAGGAGCAGTTGATTTATCCCGTTTGATACACTATACCTTTGTTGTCTTCATCTAAGTGAAGGATAGAAATGTGGAAAGGTTAATGTGTGAAGTTAATTATTACCTGTGAGAAAAGTAAACCAGTTTTATAAGACAATGGTTATGTAAAACATTCATACTTTACGCTGTAAAAGGTTTGTCTGTTAACAAATAAAGAAAAATGCAATCTGGATGCTAAACGCAGTGCTTCGATGGTCAATGTGGACTTCTATTTTATTATCCTTCAGATTGTGCTCATCACTGTTATAGCAGTGCTGATACTTGGGACCTGTAACATTTATATAAGGATCTTTTAATGCAAAGTTGAGTATGGTAAAGAACTTTATTTAATGTAAATACTTTGTGTTTTTATCAGTGCTATACTAAGATAAAGTTTAACATTTTTGATTGAAAATCCACATAGATTCAAGCTCATGCAATTTTATAGGTGTATCATAGGTGCCGACAGCACGCTTTTGGAATAATTAAAGTAAATGTCATAAAACGTTTTACCTCACAGTAAAAAAATATTCAGAATATTTATTTGAGAAAATTGAGTTGACAAAACTTTGGAAAATACGCAGCTATCTTGATATTGAAAGCCAATGCAACGGCAATGAATTTGCATGAAAGAACTTTCATTATTACTAAGTAATTTGCCAGCTGAAATTTCTATTTGTTGTGTCCTAATTACTTAATTTAGTTGGTTATTAAAATGCTAAGCAGCTTTTAAAAGTAATTTATTAATGTCTGTCTTCTAGCCACAAGAGAAAGAAACAACTAAAGCACAAATGCAGAACAACATAACTGTTAATGACAGTGATGAGTTTCAGCTGAGATAGCATTGAGACCCTGATCAAAGGTGTGTCTGCATGTGTAATAAGTAAAAATGAACTAACTGAAGGTATTAGAATGAATCCATCTTTAAATATGTGACTGAATTCTTTTTGTTTCCAGCAACACTCCCTTTTCCTGACTTATTTATTTCTTTATAGTACTGGTATATTTATTTCTTTATAGTACTGGTTTGCCATTTGTTGGATGGATTTATATTAAATTATCTGTGTATTGAGGCTTAAAAACTGGTCTTTGATTGTGTATGGTGGACAAAAATGATAAGACAGAATGAAATTGTCTCCATCCTCCCGGTGTTCCAGTCTGCTCCAGTTGTAGCTGCACTGTTTTATAAAGATCTTTTTAGTCGAATGATTTTGTAGTGCTCAGCTGCTAATCCTCTAAGGTACATGTTAATCTGTATCTCTTTGTCTTAAAGCAACACACTACTTTTGCTTTTGAGTAGTTCATTATCAGTCACCTCTGCCTGAAATTTATTCAAACATAGGACTATTTTTGCAAGTTTGTTTTTTAAAAGGAATACATTTGTTTATGTCTGATTTAATTAAGGAAATCACAAATTAATATTTAATACTAATTAAACTGCTATTATACCTTTAATACACATCAAATTGTATCCCCTTTGTTGGTTTAGATATTGTTTTATAGAAGTAGTAAAAGGTGTGGCCAAGTTTTTCAAGGCATGACTGAGCAGGGATGAAGTTAAATGAAATGCAAAACTTGAACTAACTCACGACCTTTTATCAGTTACATAAAAAAAATCTTCTGTTCTGCTTATTTACTCTCGTCTTTTTTATCTGCTGTTGCAGGGGGAAGAAACGAACAGCAAATCTTTATTAAACATTATTTTTTGCCTGACAGTTACTAAGAAAAAAAATGACATCATGGGTTGAGATTGCCGTTATTTGATGCGTGAAATACAGCTGAATTCATTTATTTAGAGGCAACAATGCATTTTGAAAAACATCTCGAGAACCATGCAGTATTTCCTTAGTATTGCAAAACAAAAGGTCAAAAATTGAACAGCAAAATCTTGAATATCTGTTTTATCTTTGGTCAAAATTTTACATTGAAACCAAACCCATAATGATGCTCACAGCTTTCAGTACCCTTTTATCTTAACTATTTCACACTTATCATCTTACTGTTGTAAGAACATTTCTGTTCGCTTCATCCTGTCAGATTAACAAGTACTCAAATATCTGTTTCTTGCACTTTAACTGAAAAAGCTATAATAATTTTCATGAAAGGGAAATAACTTCTTTACTAAAATGTAAACGGAACAAGCAGAATACCTTTATTTCCATAAGTTGGAATAAAAACTGTTTTAACCTGTATAACACTCTATGCAGATGATACTTTAGTTTGAACTTTCCCCTCCCCTGTGTCTGTGTGTTGTCTGCAGGGCAGTGGTACACATCCAGGTCAATGATGTGAATGAGTTTGCTCCCGTGTTTCGAGAGCCACAGTACAGAGCTGCTGTGACAGAAGAAAAGATTTATGACAGCATCCTGCAAGTCGAGGCCACAGATCAGGACTGTTCGCCACAGTACAGCCAGATCTGCAACTACCAGATCACCACCACTAACACACCTTTTGCTATAGATCGAAATGGTGAGTAAAAAATGAAAATAAATATATTAAGCACTGCATGATGCTTTAGTACATGCTACAAAAATTGAAGTAGTAAAACACATTTACTATGCTAACAACTTCTAAGTCTTCAAGACTTAAAAAGAAAACACTACGACTGGAGACAGAAGTTACTGGAGGAAAAAAAAAGGCCATCACTTTCTATTTCTATCTACATTTTTAAAGGAACTTATCAGTTTTGACATGCTAAGAAATCTAGGTGATTACAACTTGTCAGACTCATGCTTGTGCTGAATATTTAATGTAAGCTTTTTTTTCTGTTTATGCAATATGCAGTATAGACTAAATCGTTTAATAATGTAAAGCCCATTCAGAGCACATTGAAAAGTGAGGATTAACAATTTTTATGTGGATAGTTCAGTTATAAAACTGGACCACAATTATAAAGGGATGGAGCATTTCCAAAAATTAAAGCAAGGGCAAGGGTAGTGCAGAACCTTTTCTAAATTCAAGTTACCTCAAGTTAAGACAATGGTGTGAATACTTTTACTTAGCTGTTGTTTTCAGTCTATATTTTCTCCTAAATAAGTGAGTAGCATTCCCAGCTCTCTTAATGGGAAGAGTATTTCATTATTAGCAGTCAAATTAGGACTGCTTTGTTCTTGCACTCTGGTCAGCAAAGACTCTGGTTTTGTAAATGGGTTGGCTTTTTTTCACCTTTAACTATTTGCTGTTAAAGGTGTTGATTTTGAATTTGAGGTTAAATGGATATATTTATATTTTTAGTTACTTCCTTGTGTAAAACTTTGAAGGATTCTTGAAAAATAGCCATTTTTAGGTTCTCGTGAATGATTTTCTTAAGGAGATAAGTATTGTTTTAGATGGGTCTCCATGTTGCCATTCATATCTCTTAAGCTGAGTTGGCAACAGCATACAACATACGGCATACAAGTCTTATTTTTAAGTATAGCAAAAAATAAAATAAAATCTTAGGTTTTCACACAATTCTGTAAAATTTATTTGATTGATGACTTCAGCTAAAGATTTTATTTGGATAATTAAAGTGCAGAGAATCACAATAGACAGAAATTTGTATGAATGATTCTCTTGAATTTTGCAGTCACTTCTAAATAAATATCTAGTATAGTTTTGTTTTTTTTTTCCCTCAGGAAACCAACATGGACACACAGATTACTTTGTGCCCGAATCTCATCATAATTGTAGCACTTACAAACTCCACTTGAATTATTTCCATCTCTAATACAAACATGTGTAGCTGTATTTCTTTTCCTTTATTCTGAGAAAAAAATGAGGACCACTGTAATTTGTTTTTGACAAAGATGGATTTTTGAATTTCTTTTTAGTGTTCATTATATCTTTATTGGGTGCTATGCAAAAAACAGCAAATAAAGACCATGTGCAGTGGTTTTATCATATCGGCACTTGAACAGAGTGATGTAAAAAAATCTCTCTGCTTCACTCAAAAAACTGAACTGACATGTATTCTTGCTTGGCAGCGAAACACTAAACTAATTTCCTTAGTAAACAGGTATGTAGAAAGACCTTTACTTTGTTAGTTTTAACCTGCCAGCATATATAAAATACATTTAAGCAAAGCTGCCAGGCCATTATGTCAAACTTGGATTGATTTATGTTCCTGAATGCAGCAGGTCTAATTGTAGCACGTTGCTCAGAATTTTAATGAAGTGGATCACTTTGAGCTGGAGGAATATCAAGACTCACAACTTAATTTTCAACAACATTGATTTAGTCTGCACAGTTTGTAGCACATCTAGAAATAGATGCAATTTCAAGTGATTTAAACACAATTTAAACTGCAAAAACAAGGCTTGTTGTGCTATAGTTTTATAAATATACCTGGAAGAGTTGGGGAAAAAAATAAAACATGTTACCAAAGCTACAGCCAGCTCGCAAGATGACAGGATACAATGAGCTGGGTTTATAACTACGAGATGAAGTTTTAACAATATTTTGAAGAAAACTAAAAATCATAATTCTTTTGCAAATAAATGTTTTCTAAATCACAATTTGTTCTTAAAAGAATCTGTAATCAGTTCTTGTTTAGCCACAGTTGATGTTTGTACTTGTCTAAATCCAACACTGTGGTGATGCCAAAAAAGCGTTGAAATTTCTTCTTTCTTTGGTTTCTCAAAGCATAAGTGGAATCTTCTAGAAGCAATCTCTGGTTGCAGAAAGACTACACATAGTCCACTCTTGCAGAAAACATAGAGAATACTTCCTCATCATCACCACACTTTCCTGACATGACGCCAGTGTGGGTCCAAAGGAATCACTGCCTAGCAGCAATTTTTTATGGACAAGGTCATGCTGTCAGCAGCTGCGAGACAGACTTCCCTTTGAAGAGAAATATTATCAAATTATCTCACGTCCCAATATCTTGTTGAACCTCTACATAACGCCTAAATGTAATTTTCAAATACGAGACAACCACCCATTCTCCCAGAGGTGTGCTGTAGCAAATGTTGAATTAAGCAGAATTAGTCACTGAGTCATGGCTGTGCTTAATATAATGAGCTTACAAATCTTCAGGACAACAGCAATCCCACTTCTGCTGAATGTTGATAAAATCAGAGATTTAATGTTGATGCTGGTGGGCATGAGTAATTACTGCTTTCAGAAAAGCAACCACTGAGAGGTGAACAGGGGGCCAACAAGCAGCAATGTCTTTACACGAGGAGGCGGCAAGTATTTAATGGAAACATGTACCCAATTTTGGGAAGCATTACAGTTAATCAGACCCCTTAAGGAGATAGAAGGTACCTGTCATCTCCACTGTGATCTCATTTGTTACAGTGATTACATTAAGCCATTAAAGTTAATTTGACAATGATACATAATGATGATGTAAGATTAAATAACCATTACTCCTTGAAGCAAACACTCACACACTGTTTTTGTAAATAAGCAGGAGCACATACATAAAGTGTTGTATAGGTGACAAAAAACTATTTAGATTGACTACTTTGCAGTATCCAAAACAGAATGGAGAGTAACCCTTGCTGTTTTGTAGTTTTATCATGATCTAATGTAACGTGAATACTGTTGATAAGGCTTCAGAATCAGGATAAGAAACAGTCCCGTTAAGAAAGAATTAAATAAAAAGCATAAAGTATATACAGTAACCTTAAAGGCTGCCTTAATGTATAGAAACGAGACTTAAATCTGTCAATGTTTTATGTGAATTTATTAAAGCTCACTGAAAGGACATCAAAGAAACTTTTAAGTTAATTTGTTGAAAAAATTAACTTAAACAAAAAAAATGTGAGAGTATATTGAACCGGTGAACTATTTTTATGTTTATGTGAAATAAAGAAAAAATGCTTATTTTATTTAAATGAGTTATTCCTATAATTACCTAGAAATAAGAAGTGTTTTACATATATATATATAATTGTGTTAGATGGGGATCTGATATCACATATCAATCGCAGACCTGTGAACTCCTGTGAAAGCTGATGATTGGTATTTTTTGTCATAGAAAATAAAGTTTTGTTTGTAATTAGCTTTGTACATTATTCAATTTCTTTTGTTCATCTTAAACAAGTAATTGAAACTGAAAATAGCTGGGTCTTCACCCTGAATGAACAACTGCAAGTTTGTTTTTAAGCATTTTACTTATTTTTCACACTTCAGGAAAGCTATAGGTTGATGCCTTATAGAGTGAAGTTTAGTCATATGAAACAACCAAGAAAAGTCATAAGATTCTCACGGCAGGAAGGAGTTTGGACAAATTGCCCTACACAGAAGAGCAAACTCATCGGGTCAAGGTTCATTTACATCTCAATGACAAGGATAACTCCCTTTAAGACAGCAGTTTGGTCTGATTACCTTCAGACTGTGAAATGTGTATGTTTCTATGTGGTTTCAACTGTATGAAACAGGAGAGTGCATTGACAAAGGGCAAACTGACCTAAATCCTTGTTCAATAAACACACAAAGTACAACAACACATTCTTGTTTCAAGTATCCCTTAACAACATGAATACATTAGACTGACAGAGCCACAGCTGCATCTTTTTCCATATTTCTTGCTTATAACACTTCCCTCATGATTTGTTCATGTCAGTTATTTTTGTGCACTGTTAAGAAGCTCTTTTGGTTGACCTTGACTTTGACCTTCTCTTCCCATTAGGAAACATCCGAAACACAGAGAAGCTGAGTTTTGACCGACAGCAACACTACGAGATCCAGGTGACGGCTTGGGATTGTGGCCAGAAGAGAGCCTTGCAAAGTGTCCCGGTGCACATTGACGTCAAGCCAGTCTGCAAACCTGGCTGGCAAGGTTGGTCTTTGTCAGACACGTGTGAGCAAACTGTGCAGTGTTTAATCATCCAAGAATGGAGTAATGTTTGTGTGTGCCTGATTACTGGAGATTACACAGTTACTCTCTTATTTGTAGTACTTCGCTGCACCTTGCCCCAGTCCACCAAATGTGTGGCTCCCAGCAAGATTATTTTTCCACAAATTTAGCTTACACCATTAGAATTTCTGACATGTTTTTAAATTCCTACTCATGTTTCTCTCTTCTCACTTTTCTTACCTCATGCAAAATTCTCCCTTTTACCACCCCTGTCTTCTGCCCTCTCTGAGGAGTTGGCTTGTCAATTTAGGATGGTGTAATAACTGACTCTTTACTTAGAGCGTCACAACTCAACAATGTTGCTCCCAACACATTAGAAAAGCCCCCTGGCAGCACTCTGGTGCCGCAACAACAAACGTTACTCAGGATGACAGCATATGAGGACAGTTGTCAGAGGACAGAGCAGAAGTAATTAGATATAAACACTTTGCAGTATATGCATCTTCAGGCAGAACCATGCGCAGAGTGCATTGGTAATCAAGTCACATCTTCTATATTTGGCATCCAGCCCTCCATTGTCCCTTAAGAGTCTGTGTTAAATGGTGCTAAATCAAGATTCTGGCAGGAGTTTTATGTCATTTACTGATACCCCTAAACCTTTCTTGCTCCCTAATCAGTTGTTCAATCTGTTTTTTTCTGGACTAACGGCCTTTGGATTTGGATAAATTTGCAATGGATCAAAATGTTTTTGATTTCATACAGGAATTATCAGTTACAAAGAAAAAACATAAAACGTGTATTACATTTATTTTTCAAGTAGAAAATAAATGATTTAGGAAAATTATTTAAGTATTTGTAAAAATTCCATTATGTTTAGACTTAGATCATACAATACATTACATTATTTAACGGTAAGAAAACCCTCAGTCTAGCTCAAATGTTGCTCACTTTTTTTCTTATGATGACACCATCAGCTCTCATTGCTGAATAACTTTAGAATTGACCCACAGATGACAGCACCCGTTATTACTTCTGTAAATAGTTCATCGCTGTGTGACGTCTGAGTTCTTATTCTGTGCATTGATTTTGGATCACAAACCGTTCACACAGAAGTCTGATTGCGCTCGTGCTCAATCCTAATTGAGCTTAAGGACCTGCTGTATTAACGTAACCTTTGATGAATGATTTTTCATTTGTAAGTCATATTCACCATTATTCCATTAAAGGAAGTTTAACAGATTTTGTTCCTTACAAATGTAAGTCTTTATGTAAGAGCAGTGTCTTGTATACTGCATCTGTATGGTGCATTAAATTGTTAAAACAAATAATAACAAAGTAATTTTTTTGAGTCTTTTAAAAATAACTGTCGAGATGGTTACCAGTTTGTACATAAATGTAGCTGTAGGGTTCTTGCTTTTTTTCCCCTTTCCGTTTTTATCCCAAATTGCTTGTTTTCCACTTGTAGTATGTTTGTATTGTATGTTGGTATCTGGAGGACCACGACTGAAATAAGATCTTAGCGTTCTCATGCTTTTTCAGTGATGATTCTTGATTGTGGTCCTGAAGTATGAATCCACCATAAACCTCTAGAGATTATGCTACAACATGAGAAAATTACGTAAATGTTTTAATCAAAAATTGAGTCTACTCCATCAGTTCTTAATAGAAAAACATTCTCAGTGTCACGTTTTCTGTCCAATTTGTTCTCCAGTAATATGTCTGCAGCTCTCCGTCAGTTCAACTTGTTTTCCAGTGTTTGAAATGTTGGAGCTCTTCCTTTCATTTGTGAAGTTCTTGTGTAGCATTTTTCAATTTAAAATAATGGTTCCACACCATCTACAAATCTGTCCATCAGCTCTTGAAATTAGCTTACAGTCCACCTTGAACACTATCTTCACTAAATGTAACTGCACCACTTTTGGATACTGGACTTGCACTTGATGTATTTTTTTAAATTATATATTTATTTCACATGCAAAATTCTTTTTCTTTCAGTAAAGCCCTGTAGATGATGTGAAAGTTTTGAGGCCAATGTGCAAGAAGCATCTGGACAATTCTAATCTTCTTTCAGCTGTAATGCATTTGAAGCTTGTTGATTTTATGTATATTCATGCATTTGAATATTTAATTCTAAGTCTTAAAGCCCTAACTTCTGCTGAGAAGTTGCATACAGGATTACATTTAATTAAATTGTATTTAATGAATACAAGATTATGAGATTCAATAGCTGAACTACAATCCCTTTTACAGCAACTTATCTTTTTCCTATAAAGACTTTTAACCATCAAAACCCTCACTAATACAAATTAAACACAGCATCTCTGCATCTTATTTCAGCGATACCCAACTGCTAAATAGTCAGCGAGAAAAGTTTTAAATTTTTAAGATAATCCTTTGCTTCTCTGTGTACGGCCTATAAGCTGACGCCTTGATTCACTCCCTACCTTTATCAGGCTCTAACTCAGTAAAAAAAAGGAATGGAGTGCTAATTTAAAAAATTCAGATGATGGAGAGATTAGTCATATTCCTTTTTTAGAGATCACCAAACAGACAGTAGGAATTCCCCAAAGATTGTTCAAATTGGCTTTCTTTTAAAGTTAAGCATGAGTAAATCTTTTAATGTTTCCGCTTTACAGATGCCTTTTTTGGCAAATTTATTTCTGCCATTAAAATATTTTATTTATCAGTAGATGGAAAAAAAATATCACCCCATTTTCTTTTACATTGTTTATTGAAAAAAAGATGGCCTAGGAGTACTTGCGACCTTTGACTCATGCCGTAGAGTTCAAAAGAGGTACATTATGTAGTGGTTTGCTGTCTCGGGAATATTTCTTTTTCGACCATTAATTTCTCTAAACAGTGTATAATATACACCAAGTGGTTAAATATATCAGGACATAAGTTTGATTGTCATTTTGAGCCACTCCAAACACCTGAGATACAGACGGGACACACAGGATACACATGATGACAGATATGCAAACACACCTGACACAACTGTGCATATTCCCTCCAAGCTTTTGCCCTCAAGGGGAAACTGTAAGAATTCATTGAGCTCTCAATAACTGCATTTAAAATGTAAATGTAGCATAGACAAAGTGTAGTTTTTTTTTTCTTTTCTTGTGAATATGTTTAGTGCTTTTTACTAAAAATGAAGACAAGGTTGACTTAGGATTTTATTTGCTATGCAAAACAAACCATTTTTTCTTTCTCTCTGATCAACAAAATGCTGGTTTAATGTTGATTATTAAATTCATTGGACCCCTAAGAGGGCAAGATGATAAATCATTCAGATGAGTGTAAACATGCTTGTAAATTTTCTTCTCCCTGGAGAAATTATGAGTTTTATTATTAGAAAACCAGCTGCCCTCCTCATTGGCGATCTTTTTTTTTTTTTTTTTTTTTTTGCTTTTAAAACCCACTCTTTAGGTTGAGTGGATTCTTGTCATCATGACCTTATCAAGGTGGCAGCACCACTCCATGAAGTACTGTAATGATTTATGAAGTAGTAATTCATGTTATCCATTGTTGTGTTTGTTCCAGGACCACTTGACTCCTTTCTTTTTTCTTGGTTGTTTTCATGGTTAAATGTTCTAAAGGCTCTGTTTTTATTCTTTTCTCCTTTTCTGTTTGCTATTATTAACCATGGGTACATTTGATTGAAACCTGTATTTTTGCTACAGCAACAGAAAATCACATGGCCACAGCCTTTGTTTTCTCCTCTCTGTTTGCTGGAAACAATTTAAAGCCCTTCCAAATATAATTTCCCTTTTCATATGTTTGTTCTTCATCTTTCTTGTCTCTATTGTCCACAAAGAGGCACAGACACATACAAATATGCAAAAAAAAAAAAAAAAACTCATAATGGCATGAGTTTCTATTGAGAATCCTCATTTCATCCATTATAACAGTTATCAGTGTTATTTGGTATAATACTTTGAAGGATGGCTTTTTGTAATTTCATAAAAGTGGGAACTATAATATGACTTGAAGCTGTCTTTTCTGAAAGTTGTTGATTTGTGATATGTCCAAAGGTATATTATGTAGTGTTAAGTGGCTGGGGTGAGACACGGCTTCTTGGATTTAGCAGGAGATGGATCGATTGATTGGGATGTCGTCAGGAGGTCTGTTTTGGTGTAGAGAGAGCTGAGTCATACAGTGCAACGCTCAGTTGCACTGTATGACAATTGCACTGTAGGTGAGAGTCAATGTTCCTCACCTACGTTCATAACGTATCAATTTAAACTCAAAGCACAATATCCTGGACACAAACTGATAAAATGGTTTGCCCATCTAAACAGACCCTGGCTTTGGAGGTTGTTCGGGCACATTTTATATGAATGCCAGATACACAAAAGCAGAATGAATGTTTTGACAGCACTCTGATAAAAAAATAAAAATAAAAAATGCCTGGGAGTCAACTGATGGCTGTTTATTATGCCAGCAGACATAACTCTGAGACTGTAAATGTTTCAAAACAGTAATACCTAAAAAAGTAATGGCCAATAACTCTCTGATTAATTTCTTTACACATTGAAACATTTAATGCTGACTTTTCTTTTTAAAAAGAGGAACTGTGTCGACAAATTTCCATCCTTTGATTAGCATACACAAGTGACCGCCAACTCACAGCAAAGGTTCTCTATGAACAAGCAATAATTACCACTGTCTCTGAGCATCATAACAAATATTTATTGTAAATCCACTTTAACTGTATCTAAATGTAAAGCTAAGTGGTATCTGCATTGAAACTGCAACATTTAAAAACTGGGTCATACCTTTAATCTGCAAGCTGATCCATGCCTAGTAAGAAGCTTGGTGAAAGTTACATTAAACTGTAAATGTAAAGGTAGGTATTTGCCTTTCATCCTTCAAATCTGAACACGCAGTGCTGTGTTAGCACAGTGGTACACAGCATCCCCCCCCCCCCGTCTGAAGGACTTGTCTATCTGACAGCTCAGCTATACCCGAAGCTTAAATCTTCACCACCAAACAAGTAGTGTGTGGCAGCTCCTACAACAGCTAGCGTTTCCTATAAATGTAACAAACTGAGCCCTCCTGTGTTTTGTCAGTTGTGATTTACACCTTTACTTTAACACCTAAAGCAATGACAGAGCATACTGTATTAGCGGTCAAAGAACCAATGGGAACCTATATTTTAGACGGCACCAAAAATAAATCATATTTTTTCCTCCTACAACCACTTAGAGTGCTTTTTCTGTGTGAATTGTATTGGAGTATTAAGGAGGTGAAGGAACTGCATCAAATTCTTTGAGTTGGTCCAGACTTCTCATGACTGAATAATAATAAAAATAATCTATTTTACTTATAATGCCCTTTATATCTCAAATTGAAATCTCAAAGGGCACATTCAAACACTGATAATGGCAAGCTACTGGATTGTAGCTCCAGCTGCCCTGAGGCAGTCTGACAGAAGCTCCAGAAAACCCTCAATTTATCAGACTTGCTTCTAGTTTTTATTTCAGCCAATTTATGTCTTAGCAATGTTTTTCCAATTTATTACAATATTTATTTTCACATTCTCGTTTGTGTGATCTCATCATGGGAAACTTGGATGTGGATGTACATAAAAGTACTTGAAAACTTCTGCTGATTGGCATACCCCAGCAAATCTTGGGTGTGTGTGTATGTTTGCATGTGGCAAACATACACACACAAACTAACGCGTTATGCTTACGGGTTAGGTTATGGTTAAGGTTAGGAAAATAATAGTACTGGCTAGGTTTATGGAAAATGTCTGGGTTAGGCATAAATGCAGTTACTGAAATTAATGGAAGTCTTAATAGAAGTACAAACGTGTGTGCGTGTCCTTGTGTGTGCGTATTGGCAGTCAGCAGCCCGATCTGCGATAAGAAGAAAAAGTAGAGGAATGAATGAGGAGAGAAGAAAAATAAATGGCTTGGCACTTCCCTTTCCCATTTCCTCCTCTCTGGCTCGTACTCTAATCTGTCTGAATGCTGTTTTAGCACTTTTCATCCCGTCTCTGGTATTAGCTTGTTTTCCCTTATTACAATCGTTACTTCCTCCATCCGTTTTTGCCGGGATGTCTGTCTTGCATCTTGCTTACCTTTGTGGGACTGATCCCACTTTTCTATGTTTCCTTTTCCTTCTTCCTTTCTGTTATTTTCCATCTGACATATTTTTATAAAAAATGACCCAGTAACAAAATAAAGTAATTATCATTTAAAATATTTCTTTAGTTTAAGAATTTATGAGGAAATTTAAAAGCCTCAAACCACAGTAAAATGTATTTTTGTGGGTTTGCTATGTGATCTTTGTAGGAGGATATAAAAAAGTTTGCATTCAATGGGAAAAATTGTTTAAAGTATGGTGTTTAACTGTGACGGTGACTGACAATATCAAAAGCAGACCCAAGAAAAGAGAGAAAATGGAAAGCACTTTCTGGCTGTGAAGGATTGTCGAACTTTGTCTGAACACAGATTTGGGCAAACACCAGTCTCATAGTGACTGGTGATTGCCCAAAAACATCTTATGACAATCCTACCAAACTCTCAAATTGTGAAAAGATGCTGTAACTTTTGAAGACAGCACTTTAAAAGTGAAAGGAAGTTACGGAAAATGTTATATGTTACTTTGATTTTACTTTTAGACTGAGCACAATCATTGTCAGCAAAGTCTTCATTCCAGTGTATTATTAATTTATGACATACTGCTACAATCTGTATTAACAATAGTAGAGAAGTCAGGCTACTTTTATTTCTTTTGTTTTGTTTTATTATGCTCTCATATGTTAATGTTGAAATCAGCAGTTTTGAGAGCTGTCCATTGGAAAACCAGCATACAAAAGACCTTAAAATAAGTAAAACTTTATTTATATGGCACCTTTTAAGATAAAAGTCACAAAGTGCTTCAACAAACAAAATAGCAAATGCACAGAACAAATTTAAGCAAAAACTGATTTAAAAAGATACGTTTTCCTTTCTTGTGAAGGAAGCCACTGAGTCCACTGATCTGAGAGTTGGAGGTAGAGAATTCCAAAGTTTTGTAGCCACAGAAGAAAAGTCTCTGTCTCCTTTAGTTTTTAGTTTTATATGGGGGAAATCACAGTTTTTGATCATGGGATCTCAAGGCTCTAATGAGGGTGTTGAGTAAAAGGTCTGAGATGTAAATTGCTGTCTACTTCTATCTGCATATATAGTATTCTTCAAATGCACATAGTCTGTAGCTAACTTTTTGTAAGGACAACGGATATCATATTTCATTTAGCAGCTTTGGAAGAGATGATATTTCAAACATACTTAAGTTACATGTCATAAAAAACTTGAAGTGATACCTTGTCTGCATCAGCTACACAAGTCCTGTTTGTTGAGGACTACAACATGGAATCTCTAGTTACATTTAAGCATTGTATATGTTGTTATCCATCTGTGCAACAAATTCTCTGCCTGATGGAAAACTGGTTAAAGCTCATATACAAGACTGGCAGAAAAAAAAAAACAAACAAACCGAGCAAAGAACACAAGGACATTTTTTTCTTAGTTGTAAAGATGCTTGTAATAAATCTAATAGCCTGTTTATTTCTCTTAAAGGGTTTCACATTCGGTAAATGTAACTGCTGTTTTTGTGACACTGCTTCTGTGCACTTGTGCAGACCCCTAACCTAGACTCTGTTGTCAGGGCAAACTTCATAATTTATTCAAAATATTGGTATTATTTTTTTGTGAAAATACTCACCCAGTTGACACCCTAACAGGCTGGCATATTTACTGCTAAATGCCACAACAAACAAGAGTAGAATGCTCTTCCAAATTAAGCCTTTGATGACCTCTATTCATTCCACTACTTTATAATTAGATTACATTTGGAAGTGTTTTTTAATTGCAGCATGGTCTTATCTGAGTTAGACTGGAAATAGGAGAGGAGCACATTGTAAAGACGTGGTTTAATTAAGATATCACAGATAACTTGTGGTATCTTAACTAACAAGTTACAGGCCAAGTTACGTTTTGGCCTGTAACTCTTTTACTCATCATTAATTAAGTCTAAAACCTAGTCCCAGCAATTAGGAGACCACATTCTGAAAATAAATGGCCTAATGCAAAGCTTTTGGAAACTATATGAAATGATGACAGAAAACTGTAAAGTTCAAGTTAAGTTTCTGAGAACTAAGAAAACTTTATGATCAAACTGATTCTTTTTGATTGCAACTCTTGTAGACAGTTTGTTGATCAGTAAAATCATCAAATAGAAGACCATTAAACTGGGCCTCATACATTTTTATATAAGTCCAATGTAGGAATTTGTACTGAATAGAGATTTTTGAATTAAATTCTCAAATCAGACGTCCAGCCTTGCTATATCATAGACATGATTCTGCTTTGCGGGTAATGTGATAAAGTTGTATTGATAAAGATGATTTATTTTTATCTAGAAGCAAACACCATATACTTACAGTTACATTATTGGCTCCCCTTTTAAATATGTATGAAAAGCCAAAAGAAATTAATAATGAATTACAGTGGCATTATCTCACTCTGTAAATATAAAAGAAAAGCTGAACTTTTGTTTACTGTGGGCAACAAACGAAAACACCAGCAGAGGAATAGTAAAGAGCCCAACTGTCAAAACCTTGTACATCCTTTTTTGAGCAATTGGGCAGCACTTATTTTTTCCAATAATCATTTTCTGAGGTTTTGCCTAAGTCCTTGTCTCTTCCCTATTTAGATTTTTGTTTTCTTTATTGTGGCAATTCAGTGTCAAGACAGCATTCAGCATTCATTCTTACAAATGCACTTAGAGAGAGAGGGGGATATTGGCTAAAAACGCAAAGAGTGACGACAGGGGGAACCAAAAAGTGTCTACCATTAACAGATGAGATAAAACAGTGAATCTAGTAGCAAGTTGTGAAATCCTTTTACCTTTTCCTCCACCACTATGTTGAATTCTAACTCCGTCTTGTACACATTTAGGCTTGGATAGCAGCTAAAAAGCCATTGGCTGGAACGCCTCATTCTGGAGAGCTCAGACCCTGAGGCAGATATGCTGCAAAGATCACAGCGTATATCCCAAAAAGCTTTGGGTTCCCTCGGGACCCCCTGGAGGAGACAGAGTGTGTAGAACGCATGGAATAGTCTGTTTAGTGTACCATTTTAGTGGTGTGGGCAAAGAAGACAAGAGCGCTGTAAAAACTGACACCCTGTTAAGTTAAATGCACTAATTTTGTGTCTAAATTCTGTTTATTTATTTATTCTTTACACAGAACTTTTGAACGCTTCTGGTTTTACAATACTTGTAAATTGTTCTGTTTTTAAGTTTGTCAGCACTCATATCTGAAAGTTGACTTTATATATAGTTTTTAGGCAGCTTTTGAACTTTAGTTCTTAATCTAAAGGACTTAAAATTAACTACACTGAAGAGGTAAAAAGACGGGAAAGTAGATAGTTGAACATTAGCATGTTTTTATTGAAAAGTTTTTCTGTCTGCACATTTTTATCTGTTCCTCAAAAAAAGCAACAATATTCTTTGGTCATGATCCAGAAGGCAATTCTATAAAATGATGTGTGGTGCCATTTTGTGACATTTGGCCTAATTATCTTCACAAAATGACAACATTGTAATAAAAATGCTTTTGTCACCTGATGTCTTCATGCAGAACCGATCCATTTGATCTGAAAGTGACCAGTAAAAGCAAACTCTGATCTTGCAGATAACGTATCCCAAAATCCAAATCAAAAAGGATCAAGATGTTTGGCTTGTATTAACCTGTAATGTTTCTCCATTAATAATTAAAAACTAATCTACAAAGTAAAATAGACTGGCAAAGTGAAAATTTGAGGGGACGGGGAGGATAAACTAAGCCACAGACGTTCTTATGATCAGCTGCTTTTCCTACCAAACTGGTCTTTTGGCAACTTACTGTTTTAATAAAAAGAAGGAATACATGTTGGTGGTTAAACTGATTGACAGTCAAACTTTTGCAATAAACTACACATATCTCAACAGCAGTAAACTTGTTATTGTACACAAGCTCTGCTTTATGCCATCATTATGATCATTTTATTCATGCACTGTATGAGGTGGGCACATAAAATCTTCTGTTATTGTACCTTCACGAATGAAAATTCATGTACTCTATTATCTTGCTTAAAATGTTTGTCTTCTAGCACCCTCTTATAGAAGCCTTACTTTTTTTTTTTTATCTTTTGCAAGTCCTCCAGCTCCGCAAGGAAGAGCTGGTTAAATGAACTCAAGAATGAAAACAAAGTGGGCTGTAAGGCTCTCAGAGGGCATGAAAGCATTAGAATGAATGTTTTAGGGGCAATTTGGAGCAGGAGAAATCGGAGAGATGGCACTCTCTGAAAATGAAGGGAGGGAGATGAAGGAGGATGAGGTGCAGAGGAAAGGAAGGAAAAAGAGGAGAAGAGTCGAAATTGGCTCTCTCCACCGATGGCAGGGATGAGTAATGATGACACCCACCCCCCCCACCCCCGAACTTAAATGTGGTGTCAGCATTTTTACATGGACTCCACACACAGACACACTTGCAATACTCACACAACCATCATGCCAGACCTCCACACATCTACATACACATTTCAAGGTCTGCAAAAACTAACTGATGATACACCGACGCACACACTCGTCCAAAGCGTCCAAAGATGAGGAGCTGTGTGAAAGTGTGATGATGCATCATTTTCTTAAGCACTTCTATCCATCTTCACTTCCTCATCATGAAACTCTATCTCTGCTTAAAATCCTTTAGTTTGAGGACAATGGCAGCTCACCTTAGTTCAAAGTTTGTGTCTACAGGAACAGATGTGCTTTGAAACTATCAGGGCATTTGAATTGTGTGCACACAAGAAAATATCCTATAAGATAACCAACATACCAGTATTCCAGTCACATCTGCCGACCAGTCTTTATTTTCCAAAACGATTTGCAAAATAAGAAATAAAAAGAAACGTACTCCTTCCTGTTACCAATTTTGTTATAGATATGCCATTACTCAATATAGCAGCGTCATGGAGATCACAACCTGAACACACATCTTTTAGCATCAGCATGAGGTTGAGAGCGACTTCTGTTTTTTTACACGGTATGACAGATAAGAGGGCCCTCCAGACAGAACGTGATAGGAGCTGAGTGGGTCAGTGGAGTGTGTTCTGTGTTGCAGGAACAGAAGTCAGGACATGGAAGATTGCTTCCACCTTCAGAAACCTTTTGATCTGTTTCCATCAAACAAACCACATGTGTTATTGGGGAGATTATGCTACGTCAAACTGGATCAATGATTAGTCTCATATAATATCAAATTACTCAGTTAAAATAAATCAAAATTAACTGGAGGCATGATTTCTTCCTTTTTTAATCTTATCATACCCAAAGTTTATGCTCTTGAACCCTGAAGATTGCATAACTGCATGGCCATGTTCATAACTGTTTTGAATAGATCTAGAATCTAATGGAGGACATTTTGAAAATGACCGAAAGGAAAACATTTAAAATATATTAAAGGTCAAATCTGAGCAGTCCTTATCCACTGCACTAATACACTTTTAGCCTCAAGCTGTATGAATCCTGAACCGTTGTTAAGATTATGACCTTTATGCCATTGGAGTTAATTTGTTTTATCCATCTTCTGTTTGTAGATGTTTTTAGGGGGGTTTGCATTAGTCAGTTGGATTATTTATGTAATTTTGTTGTTATACAGTCAAGTAAAAAACTGATTTGCTTTGATTCAGAAGCCGAGCATTTTAATGGGAATTGGGATAGTTAATAAGGTTTTTATTTTGTTTGTTTTGCTTTGGTTATTTGTTTATATATATATCTCATAAATGTACCGTAATAATATTTATTTGAAACCCCACTCATGCCCAAACTTGTATATATATGGTACCGATATAGCAATGACCGAGGGAGTGGCTAACTAAAAATTAGTCTGTAGAGATAACTGTAGAGATAAGTAGCTCAAACAGTGAACAGACTCTGATCCACTGGTGGTATTCCTACATTTAATTTAATTATATCTGTAAGTATATTATTTTTTGTCAAAAAGCATGATACCTCTTTGTTTTTGAAACTTAAATCTAATTTTTAGACAAGTTTTAGTCTCTGCTTTTTGGTTTTGGGAAGGCATTCACATTATGATGACAGGAACACGGCATTCATTTGGAACTCCTTGTCATTTGAATGCAAGGACACCATTGGTTTTCAAGAAGTAGTTGCCCATATTTTTTTTAATAATGTGACTGTTTTTTACCTTTTGATTTGTGGTATGATAAAACTTCTACAGTATGTCATGGAGACTAGCAGCCATGATTTGGTACATACAAAATAAGTCTTACAATGTTATATTTATGAGATAATTTATTAAAGTTCAAACAATAATGTTGGCTCAACGGCATTAGTCATATTTCCCAATTTAAAGCACTCGATTGCGAGCTTACAGACCTTTTTCAGGGCAGAACTTTTAACATGCCACAGCAGGTACATCCTGAGTTGAATTAATAAAATTAATGAGAGTTCTGTTCCCTGTGGTGTTCCAGTTTACCACGGGAACCAACCAGCATGAACAGCAGCAGGTGCTCCCCAATGTGGAACACAGCCATCATAAATCCACCTGTGTATTTTCTCATGTGAACATCTGTCACCTTCCCTAATTTAAACAGGCAAAGAAGTGAGAGCACTCTGTACAGGGCGCGCCACAAGATTTACATTCTACTTTGCAGCTTCACTTTGAGTCAGTATCTTGAAGCAAACAAAGTCTTTCTTTTTATTTTTGAAGAAGAAAGATGTTTCAAATTTGTACTGCTTGTACTGTATGATACAAACTATTATAATTTGACAAACATTGTTAGTGATATGCATAAAACTTAGTAGAAATTAAATCAAATCTAAATGATAATGTAAGCCTTTTCTTTAATAATCACAACCAAGTTGTGCTGTTAATAGCCATCATCTGCCTTGGCACACTGAGGCTCAGCTACCAAGAACATTTAGCGTTAGCAGAAGCGCTAATGCTACACTAGCTCGGGATGCAAACTAAGATTGAATTAGCTAGGCTGGTAATTACACTACTAAGAAAAAAAAAATTACAGTAAAATTTATAATATGAGCTTCAAGTTCCTAAAACTAAACTGAAAAAATAATTAGGAAGGTCTATTAAATTATAACATTTTAGGAAAAGTTCTTTTTTTAAATGCATTGATTTATTTGTTGGGCCATTTACATATTTGTGTTTTTGTTTTTAACCATTTCAGTTTCAGTCCTCCATTCAACACAACCCAGTCTTCAAAACTAACTTAGATAGATCTCTCTCTCTTGCCATATGCAAGATTCAACAAAAACTGTAATGAGAAAACTGGAAGACGCACAAGAAAGTAAAATTTTTGTACCATTACAACTCCAGTGAGGTCTTTGTTCTCCTGCAATAATAAAATGACTCCACATGGTTGTTTCATTTTTCCCTGCTTCTTCTATCTCTCATCTTCGTCTTAGACTCACAAAGAGCAGAGCTCTTGGGCCCAACATGCAAGTTCTGTGCTGTGTTCATGCACACATCTCAGTAGAGACCTAATAGCTTCATAATAAACCCACACAGTTTTAAAGGGAGCTGAGCTGTAGCTCAGAGCTCTGTGGTATGCCATCTATGCTTCAAATTGGCATTTTCAAAGTACTTCCTACATTACTTTTAGATGTATGTCTCTATAGTATTTGTACTTCTCCTGTTTGTAGCGTTTTGTTTGTTTTTCGCGCATAACTTACCTGTTCCTCCTGATATCAGCATCTTCCTTCAGAGACTTGGATAGGACTAAACAATTCAGAGCCATAAAAACAAGTCAGCAGTTGATCTGGATGAAAAGAATCAAGAGTTCTATAGATAAGCGATCAAAACAAATCCCTTTTTATAATTACTAAGGACCGAATGTTATAAGTCTTGTTCATTTTACCTGTTTCAATTTAAGACGTTTTAATGTAAATTTATACTGTGTCAAATCAATGAGCTAAATTCATTGAAAGAGTTGAACAGAAATTAATGTCTACAAGCAACTAATGAAACATCTTTAAGAAAAGAATAGATCAGCATTTAAATGTGAAAGCATTTTAAATGTTGCACTAGAAGGAAAGTTTACACAGCTGACAGCACAGTACCCCCAATGTGACAAGCTAGATATGAAGCGCAATATCTTTAATATCAATTTAACATCATATACGTTTCTGCTTTGTGAAAAAATAGTTGGTGTAAGAAAGAACTCACCAGAGAATGAGATTGCATTTAGTTGAGCTAATTTTCCTCCTCTGAAACTACATCCACTGGCCATTTTATTAGAAACATCTGTTGAAATGCTTTTGTTAACTCTCAAACACAAACAGAAGTGAGGTCACCCCTCTGTCCGAACTGAAAAGACAGTCCAACCTGGGAGCCAAAGGTGTCCTTCAGACCATTTGATGCAGCTATTTCAGTTCAGGCAGAAGCCACAGAAAAGGATTCGCCTGACACTGTCAAGGTTGAGCATGCGGTGGAGTCGTTGATGGAGGAGCTTCCCATAACTCCAAGGAGATGTATGGAAGTGACATACAGCCAGAAGAAATGGAAAGTAACTCCATATAAGGCATGCAGTGGATCGGGATAGAAACACATATCTTATTCGGCTCAGAGACTCTGGTCTCAGTTTCTTATAATTCTCTGTAACCCCTTTTAATGTTAATCATGCATATTTACTCATACTAAAGATTAAAACATTAATGTTCACTCAGTCCTTTTCAGCTAGAATTTTTGGTTGCTGTTTGGTTTTCTATTGAGGCTGCAGGATGTCTGTCAGAAGATTTTTGGATGTCATGGAAAGTTTTTCTGAATGGATTTTTCTTGAACCTATTTGAACCTGTAAGTCAGTGGTTCCCAAAGATTTTCTTCTGGGCCCCCCTTGTGGTTCCCAAAGATTTTCTGGCCCCCCTATGGATTACAATAAAATCCCCCCCAAAAAAGAAAAAAAAAATCAACTGGGCACACACATTGTTCAACCAGACATAAACCTATACACATATTTTGTTTTCAAACTCCACTGAAGTTTATTTCACACTTCAGGTTGCAACAAAACACACAACAAACCATGTTCTGTGTAACTGTTTTTATTTTTTTCACTCATCCATCCTGCTTTTTGTGCCCCCCCCTTGCAATAGCACTGCATTCCCTCCAGGGGGCTCACCCCACACTTTGGGAACCACTACTGTAACTTATTTTTACTTTTAATACATTTTCTTTCGTTTGTCTTTTTATAACTGTGGTGGAAATTACTACGAGTTAACATCTGCTGATCATGTTATATTAAATGCTTGTGAACTCTCACCAAAAGAACTATTTGGGTTACATGTACAAGGTTGGAAGTTGTTTTCTACAGCTGTATCAGAACCAGACTGTCTCGCCCCTTGTTTTTAATTTCTTATCCTTGGTATAAAACTCATGTGTTGTCTCTGCCTGGGGGAGCTTTTCACCCAGACCTGCTTCATTATTGATTGTCCAACAAGCTCTCTATATTGTGCACAATATATAAATAAACCTGATTGAGTGATTTCACCTGACAGTGCTTGGTAAAATACTTTTTTCCACAACAATAACCACACATCCTTTCATCTGAGAGTTTTTGTGTGGCAACTGTCCTTCAATTTACAGTGCAAGTTTCTGGTTCCTGACTGAGTCATTTTGCATAATGACAAATTACAAGTGCATAATGAAAGTTCCAAGGAAAATTGGAACTTTCATTCCAATTTTCCTTGTACATTAAAGGGTCAAAAGCCGTTAAGTAGCCTTGTATTGATAATGAATCCCACTTGTTCCAGGGAGCTTTTTTTTTTTTTAATTGATGCTTGTGTAATTGCTGAATATCTGGGACTAGATGAGTGAGTGTCGACTCCAAAGCCTTTCAGATTTATGTGATTAGGGTTACAGGGTTACATTTCACAGCAAGGAATAGTCTTGAAACTCAGTGTTTCGGCTATTCTGCAGTCTTCTGAAAATTTGTTCCAGATTTTTGGAGCATTGAAACTGAATGCTGCCTCTCTATGTTTGGTTCCGATTCTGGTGCTGCAGAATGGGGCGACTGTGGCTCTGTGGGAAGAGTAGTTGTCTTGTGATCGGAAGGTTGTAGGTTCAATTCAAGCTTCCTCCTGCCCCATTTGAACCAAAGTTGTGTGGAAGGTTGATCCAAGGACAACAGGTCAACATGAAGGTCAACATTGACACTTCAAGATCTGTTACTTGACTTTGTGGCTAAGTTTTTCCATTCAGAGGACATTGTAAAGAAATCCATGACAGCTCAAAGTCAGAGCTCCTGTCTTGTTCTACGATTCAGGTTCCGGCTTCCGCTATTATTCCTTGGCAATACAGCAAACTTCATTTTACTATTGTTGAACAAAGTAGAGTATTTACATATTTTTACCCTTTTCTTTTCAAACTATTACTACAAGCACGTAATCTTGCAATGATGGATATAAAAAATTTGGGTAGAAAATTAAACCACTGTTTAATATAGTGAAGGTGGAAATGCTTTACATTCCTAAGTTAGAAAATTCTACAAGTGCATAATGACAAATTACCACACGTTTCTGCATTTTAATTATAACTTCAATATGTTTTCTGTTTTTTTGTTCATTTTGTTTGGGTTGGTTTTACCCCCCACAACGGTGGAGGATAAACACAGTAGTGTTTTAAAGTAAATATGTTAAAGGGAAATGAGTTTATTTTTCCCCACTGACTTCTTGGCAATTTCTTTTTTATTACAGCAATGTCTCCTTTATTAAAGATAAATGTCACAGCTAAATGTTAGTCACTGATACAAGGTTGTTTTGTGTGAAAGAACAAATAGCTTTTTTCTTTGTGCATAAAATGTCTCTCTCTCTTCTTTCCTCTAACAGCTTACATTTCAGCTTCACATTGTTTTGTTTTCTAACTCACTGACTCTGGTCTCTCAGAAAGTGATGTGCCCTTTAGTGTGGGAGAACATCTGCTGATCCACTGCTGTCCATGCTACCGTGACTGTTACTCCTTTGTTCTCTTAATGTTGAGTTAACATCTTCAACGCATCGGATAGCAGTTCACATCACACCCTCTGCACACAGTTCATCATTTGATTTTCTAACTCACTGGAAATCAGTGCAATCTACAACTTGGCCCTTCTGGTTTGTTTTGGACCCGTCTCCTATCTATATAAGCATAACTCTGGAAAAATCTGAAGGTGAATATTTGTCATGAGACGGTTTGAGAGTAGGAATACATGGCGTGATTTTTGTGCCTCCAAGTTGAGAAAACAGCAACCAATCTGTGCACGCAGTGAGAGTCATCTCAGCGTATATATTTATGTGAACAAAGAATTACTTGATTCGTGTGCATTTACATTCCACAAACGCTTGCTCAATAGTGCTCTGGCATGCGCTCAATTCTGATAATTCCCACACAGCCTACTCGCTGCTCACGTGTGGCTCTGGTTCTGAGGTTTTACATATAGTTTAAACCAGATATTTATATACATGAATGAAAAAGACAATTTTTTTCTCATTACCTGAAGATAAATCAGATGAAGCTTTTCTTGTTCTAGCTTATTTAGAATTACCAAAATTATTCCTTTTTGCTAAATCAAATATATGTAAACTGAGGAAAGTTACAAAAGAAATTCTAAAAAATGTTTTCTTATGAATGATTGTTTTTAATTCCAGCTAAAGCAGTATTTCCTATGAATAATCTACAAATTTGCACATGATTGGTTTGTGGCTTTGTTCATTTATAAACAACTAAAGAGTTTCTTTTATGTTTTCTTATGTTTTGTGTGGCAGCTCTGTGATGTGGGACTAAAAAAACATTTGTGGCTGCCTGACTTAGCTGGAGATCAAAAAATGTCTAGTGCAGTATCAGATTCTTGGAAAAGCCATAATGAAATGCTATATGCAGAATATTTCCATAAATTAATGAAACATAAGTAGATGCACAATAGTGTGGTGAAGGTATTAGAATCTTGTACCAAGAAACTATTTGAGAAACTTTGTATTTATCTCAAGTTATCGTAATAATAAGAAATCACTTTCAAGAATAATTCAAGACAGTTAATAATAAGCCAACTCTGTAATGACAATGACACTCAAACAGGTATAAAATAATCTTTATCTGTCTTTGCAGACCTTACCTCATGTTTGTCCACTGCTCTCTAACCCAGAAACCTTAAATGATTCATGTTCAAGTACACCCCAAGCCTTTCTTGGCTTTCTATATGCAGCCTCCATCCTGAGCTCATTACAGCCCATATTTCCTTCCACCTTCACCGACTCCTCACCATGAATCCTTAACCAGGTGCTGCCTCATTCTCCTCCATTTCTCACGATGTAAAGCTGGCCCCATATTGAGTTAAAGCCGAGTCACAGACAGGTCATTTCTCTGTTTTCTGGCGAGTAAGTTATTGCTAAATAACCTGCTATGCCCTTACTCCATCTTGAAACTGCTTAATGATGCAGTCCCAGTCCCAGTATGACACAACAACAAAAAAAGAGATATAGGGCAGAAAACTATAGCAAAGCCATGTTTTTTAATCTAATCTTTTTATTTTCCTTTAGGACTTTTGCACAGTAGCTTAGCTTAGAGACATTTCCTTTAAGTATCTATTCAACACTGAAAGGCAATTTTTGTAACTTGTAAGTGTTTTAAACCACTTTTCAAGTTATACTGAGCTAAGCTTGGTGTAAAAATATAATTTAGGAGCAATATTTAAATGACTCAGAACATAAACTTTTTAAACATTTTTACCTCATCTTATGTTAATAGCAAACATAAAAATGTAAAAATAATTTTTGTTTACTGGGTGCTATTAACAAAGAGGATGACCCTCCTTACCAATATGCGGGCTAAGCCATTGGAGCCATTGGCATAGTTTCGTCTTGTCTGTCGATTATTTTTTTCACGAATAGACAAAAATATCCAGCCATAACTATGCTAGAAGCTTGTGGATAATTGCAAAATGTGTGGGGTTAAGATACATTTAACCAAATAGTAGTGGTGGTTTATATGTAAATCTGATTTGCTTGTAAAAATGTGTGCACTGTTGGAGCAAATCCACAATAAAGTTCAGCTTATGCACAAACTTATTTTTGTAAAATTTCCTTAGCCTTATAAGAGTAAATCAAGTTGAAAAGCCTGTTACGCATTCTTGTTAATCTAATAATCAGACATTTTATGGAAAACAATCAAATGTATATAATTTGACTTGTTACATTGCAAGTGTTAGTTGCATCTGTTTTGGTATCTCATTAAACTAAGGTCAGTTGCCATGATGTTTCTTCTTCACACTACGGCATACTAGTAGCGTATCTATAGTTACTCTCAGTACCTGACCACCTTTGAGCTGTGAATTCCCAAAGCAGACTACAGAAAGAGATGACACATAAAGAAGTGATCTAAAGGTGAGAAGCTGGGCCATAAATCCAAGAACACAGTGCCACTGTGGCGAGAAAGACATATGTGGGAGAGAAAGGTATAGACCATAATAAATCAACAAAGCCTGTTTATGCCTTTGGTCCTTTTTTCCACTTATTTTTCAGTTTTTTTGTTCTTGTTAAGCATGCCCCACGGTATGTGCACATTTTTATCACAATCATGGACAATCCCGTTGTAACAGTGCTGCAGCAGCCCACAGCGGTTGCAGACTCGAGGAGGTAAATCAGCAACAAAACAGATGCAGCGTGTTCCTATGTGTTTGAGCATGACATGGTGATTGTGTGAGGAAGCGAACGTGGCAGATTTAACAGGCTGCTGAACAACAGAATTTGTTTCATCCCCTCACGCTGCTTTTATCTAGACTCCATGTGTTTGCCTTTAGCTCCTTACATGTTCTGTTCATACTGATTGGTGAATTGGCAGCCACTCATTTCCACAAGCAACACCGATGGTTTTAAATAGTTGAAAGTTTTTTGTTTTTTTTATATTCTGATTTGCAAATGAAAGGATTGTGAAGAAAAACTTTCGTCAGTGATTATACAACTCATGCAGGTGAAAAAGGGTGTTTCAATGCGTTTAATAAAAAATACAAACTTATTTTCTCTTGCAAAAAAATTCTTTCTGTTTTAGGTCAGTTAGAATTACCAAAAATACTAAATTATTTGGAGACAATTTTCACTTTCCTCAAATTCAAAAGTTTGCATGCATTTTTCCAATATTTGTTACAGTTAGCTCAATGATGGGGGTAAAATGCTGGAATTTTTGCCCTTTCCTTCCAACAGAACTGGTGTTAATTTCAGTATAAGCTGAACACAAATGCACACCACAAAGACTGGAGGAACAGATTGGACATCAAAGATGAAAAATAATTTCCAAACCAGAATGATACCTTCACATCTGACAGGACATTGACAGCGTAATGACTGTTGCCGCTGAGACAGGCACTGCACTCCAAAAATAGAGGCACAATTTCATAAGCCAGCTATTTTGTCCTAGGAAGATACTGACTTGTCATAACAAAACAACCACAAACAAGAAAAATTGAAAATCATGTTTTGTTTTGTTTTTTGATGGGCTTCTAAAATCAAGAGAAGGGGTCATAAAATGTGCCATAACAAAACCATAGCATATCATTGTGATTATTGATAATTTACCACTTAAGAGCAGACCGTCCCTTTTATCTACAACTCTGTCCTTCCATCTCTTCATTATCTCAGGCTGGAATAAACGAGTGGACTATGAGCCAGGAACAGGCAGTAAGCAGCTGTTTCCCAAGATGCACCTTGAGACCTGTGGTGAGCCGCTGTCTTCGTTGAGGGTCACCGTGGAGCTGCAGACCAGCCACATCGGGAAGGGCTGCGACCGAGAGACCTACTCAGAGAAATCTCTACAGAAACTTTGTGGTTGGTTTCTCTTTTTTTGCCTGGCTGTTTGTGTTTTATCATTTCCATCTGACAAAGCTCACAAAGCACCTGGTCAACTTTTTGGATCCCATACAACGCTGTTTCAGTGTGGATGCAGTGCAAAAAACATTCCTGTTTTTGAAAAAAACTACTTTTCTGTGTGGACAGGGCCTCAAACAAAGCCAAAATAATCTGTATTTGGCATTTTAAAGTGGTTATCCTTCTTCCACTGGTAACATGCCCAACAGAGAGGCCAGCTAACCATGCCAGTTGGCAGCAGCATCTCCCTTTTTAATAAACACAACTGCTGGTGGCTGCCAGGAGTTTACTTCAAAATCCATAATGTACAGGTTACTAAACTTATCTTATTTTTGAATAGAACACTCAAAAACACTAACATTTAAACTTTGAGTGCTACACATGAACACCCGTACACACACAAAGTCTGTCTTTCTGTCTTCACAAGGACTTTGCATTGAATTCTATTAATTTTTAATTCATTTCTATAGCTTAACTCTTACCCTTAGCATAACCATTACATGACTAAAAGTAAATTTGATCTAAACCCAATTCACTTCTATTGGCGCCCAAATTTTGGGCCCCATAAAAAGTATTATATTTTTTAGAAAAATGGGCCTGGGTGCCGTGGTGGCGCAGGGGCAAGGCCCGACCCACATATTACGGCCTTAGTCCTCGCAGATTCAATTCCCGGCCTGGCGACATTTGCCGCATGTCTTCCCCCTCTCTCATTACCCTGTTTCCTGTCAAACTACTTTCAAATAAAGGCCGCTAGAGCCAACAAAAAAAAAACTAAAAAGAAAACTGGACCTTACAATGTATCAAATATGAGGCCACAAACACACACACACGTAGCCTGAAGTTTAAATAACCATCTTATCATTGTCCCGATAATGATAGAACCTTATTTCTTGCTGTCAAAAACACATAGTGAGCCAATACTGAATATCCATCTCATTCTGAAAGTGGAAGTTGTCTTTAAAATTTTTTATGCTAAAAATGTTTAAATGTACTTTCTGTACCCCTCTACCTCAACACTGCAACTTTACACACAGTCAGCAATGCAAATATTTAGCTTAAATTTGGAAATAAATAATTGGCAAAGAAATATTTTCTCATAAGTAACATGTAAATTTGACCACTTCTGGAACAGCCCTGAAAACTGCAGGACATGTTTACTGTATAGATCTGGATTACACAAAATCTGCAAAAATCAATAACAATTTTAAACCTCAACAGTTCCTTGAGAACATTGTTTATTTTAGCTTAGATAGCAGAAGCTGCCCACTGCCTTTAACAAGATTAGTTTACAATCCCTACAAACTAAATCATAGGACAGCAACATTTTTAATTCAAAGAGCCACTTATCCCCCCTGCTACACAATAAAATTCTTCTAGAGCTGTGAAAAAGATGCCTTTCATACTTATGTACTAAGTTAAATGTTCTATTTTGAAATCTAAGAAAATTAAACATTTTCAGAATGTAACAAAAGATTCAAGTTTAAAATTTTGCAGAACGAGGAAAGTAAAGAAAATTGGTTTGAAGCAAAAAATAGTTAATTTTACAAGCCTTGAACCTTTGGGTGTTGCTATTATTTGGGGGTAGTGCATATAAACTCACAGAAGAATGGCTAATACCACCCTTTCTAATTGCCTTTATAATTAAAAACATTTCTTATTTGTTTTTTTTTTAACAACCACAAACAAGTGGAGGACCCAACAAGCCACATTGGTCTCTGGAGCCACATGCAAACCCCTGAATTAAACAATCCATTCATAAATATGTAATGATATTTTAGGGTGAGGAGAAGGCACCTCCACTTTGCACTAGATTGTCTGCATGTAAATAGATGCCAAACACTTTTAGTTGGTGCCATGGTGTTTTCAATAAAGATTTTAGCCAGATCAGTCGGTAGCTACACCTTGATGCATCAGTTAATATGAACTAAGAATGTACCAAAAACAATTTACAAAACATATTTTAAGTACTACATGCTATTAAATAAATAATTTATTTTTATGTAGTATATAAAAATGTGTAGCAGTTTTAGAAGAATATTTTGATTGTGTTTGTACCCAAAGTAGCTGAAAGCAGGTGGATCTATGCCCAACTTTCTGAAGACTGTAAGTGAAAAATGTTGACTCCGTCCCTTTTGTACTCTGTATTTTGTATTACATTCTACTGCACGATGCTACATATGAAACAAATGCAACAGTCCAGGACAAACGGTAGAAAGTGAGAGGTTTTAACATGTTTGCACAGGTGCACAAGTTAAAATAAGATTAAAATGTCTCCACATTACGATTGTTTATAAATCATATGCATAACTGTCTTTGTATGGTTCAGTTCCTCTTTTTAGTTCGCTAGATGGTTTGTTTACTTCTCTTCTGTATGTCCAACCATTCCATCCATCCATTTTCTGTGCACCCTTGTCCCTAGTGGTCTCAGGAGGCGTACTGGTGCCTATCTCCAGCAAGACATTTCAGGCGAGAGGCAGGGTACACCCTGGACAGGTCGCCAGTCTGTCACAGGGCAACACAAAGACAGACAGGACAAACAACCATACACACACACTCACACTTAGGGAGAATTTACAGAGACCAATTAATCTGACAGTCATGTTTCTGGACTATGGGCGGAAGCCGTAGTACCTGGAGAGAACCCACGCATGCATAAGGAGAACATGCAAACTCCATCCAGAAAGACCCCAGGCTTGGAATTTAACCCAGGATCTTCTTGCTGCAAGGCAACAGTGCTACCAACTGCACCACTGTGCAGCCCCCTCTGTATGTCAACAGACTCTTAATAAGTGAGCTCTGTCTTCAGGAAGTTTGCTTGATTTGTCAAAACATGATTAAAAAGCTTGCACTTCTTCTCAGATAAAAGTGGGCTATCTGAGTAAACCAACTCTGGTCCACCCTAAATTTCACACATGTAGGCTCTATTTTTAAAAGTAGATTACTTCTGAAAACTGTTGGTTGTACACAATTTAATTTTAGTGGATCCGACTAAAGTGGTTTAAATTCAAATTCACACCACACTTTTCAGATTTGTGTTGGTAGCAGATGTGGAAAACTTTCCATCCTTTTCCTTCCACTTCACAATCTTGCACTACTTTGTGGTTGAAATGTGACTAAACATGCAAAGGTTCAAAGTCTATGAGTCCTTTAGCAAAACCTTATATATGTGCACATCATCTGGAGATTTCAAATTATTCTGACAGAAAGTTTTGTTGTGTATGTCTGCTGATGTTGTAGTGAGAAGCGAAGCAGCAGACTGAAAGTGAGAGTATGAAATCAGGATTATGCTTTCTGCTTAAAGTCAACACTCAGAGAAGCAGGGTCAGATAGGACCTGAGGCGCTTTCTGTTTGCCCTTTTTAAATTAACATCTAAAAGCTCTCAGCCCGCCTTACAGTCTTATCTCCACTTATGTGGAGATAAGACTGTAAATGAAGGCACCAGAATGGCAACTTAAAGCTGTGCCACTAATGATGTGACGGAGCGAGGGCATTAGCCGCCCTAGATGCAGCCACGCTCCCTCCTCAGTGACTGATGAGCAGCAGAGTCGCCATGTCAGTCCCCAGAGTCCAAACAAAGCAGCCAGGACCCCTGTCCTCTCTGCCCCGCCCACACCGCGCTGCCATCAGGGGGGCAGGAGTCATCATCTTTGACTAACGGCCTTCACACAAGCCCCACTCCAGCTCATCTGAATGTATAATCCCCACCCCCGCTTTTCCTGCCTCCCTCCCCCTCAGGCTCCCCATCCATGCATGGTTTAGCACTAAAGAGCTCTTTTCTGGCACCTCATAATTGTTATCTGATAGCAAATAGAATAAATTGTAATTGCTTTTTTAAAGCACAATCAATTTCAGATAATGTACAGAGACATTGGGCAAAGCGGCATTTGCAGCTGGGTGTTGGAGAAGTCGATCAGTTTTTATTTACTGAGGGAATTTAATTAGTTGAGTTGAAACATTGCTGGTGCCATAAGAAGGCAGGGGAGGAAAATCAGACCTTTAGAGATGGAGGAAAAACACCAATTAATGTGCTAATGTGCTTTTAGCAGAAATGAGCAGATGCCTGTGGCATTTGGACAACAGTGTCCAATATCATCTCTAAACAGTGCTGTGGTTTCTGTATCATTGGGCTTCATTAGCATTCATCAGTGGAGAAACATTTCAAAATTTGCTTTAAAGGCACTAAGCAGGATTTTTCAAGTGAGGTTCTGTTAAAAATGTTCTAAGTAGTTAATATCTTACCTGCAGTGCAGAACTCATTTGGTGTCCCTTTCATGACATGCAGCTAGTCAAAAGCATCTTGATTGGTTTAGTGCCACTCCAAACACTGCCATTTACTAGCCAACCAGTGTAAGTGCATAAAAACTTCAAACAAACATGGCTGGCAGTCATCCAAAATGCTGAACACCTCTGAAATAACTTGGCATGTGCTTTGTTGTATGAGACCCTAACATCAATTAACAATTAAGGTCTTGTGTATTAGTTAACACTTAGGAGAATTGGTCTAATGTGGGGAAGAAATTCTAATAAGTCCTCCTGTAATAAACTATTCTTGAAAATACTTCAAATTTATTTTATGAAAATTATTGGAAGTTAAATAAATTGTATCAGTAACAGGTAGTAACTTTTTTCTTTTGATTAGAGAAAGTGTGCAAAGACCTACACAGTGTAGGGAATGTGATATGTAGTCAGTTGAGCACTGCTGAGGGACAGTGCATGCGGACGTCCCTGGAGGAATGAAGGACTGCGGTAGACTTGTTGTAGTGTCCATGGAGATAAGAATGCAGAAGTAGCTACAGATGCTGAGGAAGACGGGGGTTTGCCACCAGACAGAGCCCAAGGAAAAATAAAGAGAATATTAAATACTGATAGCTCAACAGGGAGGTTTTTCTTTGTTAAACTGACAGATTAATTGATGACTCTCATTCCCTTTTTGGTTAGAATCATGAATTATGTTGTTTTTGTAGAAATTGTAATTATTGAAATATAATTACAATTTATATTTCAATAATAAATTGAAATATAAATCTGTTCATCTTCTCTTGAGATGAACAGAGATGTCTCTGTTCATCTCAAGAGAACAGAGACACTTGAGATGAGGCAGAGTACACAGGGTAAAAAATCAGGAGGGTACATATTTTTTTAAATCTTAATACAGTATTGTAATGCAAAGATAAAGATATAACGTGTGCCCACAATAGACACGTTGAACTTCAGTATACTGAGTCACATTGTAAATTGTAAATGTCTTGTACTTGTATAGTGCAAGTACAAGCCATTCCTTTCCTACAATGATATTCCTTTGTGCCTCTATTCCAGAACAGCTGATTCAAATGATTGCATTACCATCAAGTACTGGAGAAGGCTGTTAATCACCCACAGATTCAATCCAGGTGTGTGGCAGAAGGGAAACATGCAGGGCAGGGGGTCCTGAGGACTGGAATTGAGAAACATTGCATTACCCTGTTTCCTGTCAAACTACTTTCAAATAAAGGCTACTAGAGCCAATAAAACCTTAAAAAAAACAGAATATCTATCAGTCTGGGCAGAGAAGAAAATGAGCTTCTCCACTTATTTTCTCTTGCTTGCCTCACTATGTCAAGTTTGGTACTAATGTTGGTTTAAACACAGGAAATATAATTTGCTCCTGTTTTTTGCAGTGAGTGAACTGGATGCAGAACCATAAGCGTTGTTTTCAGTTCATCACAGAATCCAGTAAGCTCAGCGAATGTTGCTTTACGTGTGCAAACTCCTTGGTACTGGCAAAACAAACACTCATTAAAAATGAGTGGAAAAATAGGTGAACATAGAAAGCTGTGAAGCATCTGCCTACTTTAGCATTGTTATTGGCTAATGGTTAGCCAGTCGTGGTATGCTCACAGTTCTACAAATCATTTATACAATTTCTGTCAGGATATAAGAGAGTTGTGAGCTTTTTCAGTGCTTTTGTTGGTGACTGTCTAGAAGTCTTTATTAGGAAACTGTCAACACAAATCTACATCCTTCCTCGTTTCAAAATAAGAGTCTACGATGAAGTGGTGGCCCACAGGTGTACAATAACACAGCATTCTTCATACAACAAAATAACACAAAGTGCTAAATTAGCTAAAAGTTAAAAATCTGTTCAGTAACTAGCAAGATGTACAGTATTCAATTGTTTAATCTTCCTCAACAATTAACTCTCAAGACAGACAGCGCAGGCCTTCCTACTTTAATGAACTAAATTAGGATGAAATAATCATGACTACAAAAGATGAAGTTAACCCAGAAATCCAAAGGACTCCATTCTGCTGAAATCACTCCACAGTCATCTGCAAAATCTTACAGATATGAAAGCTGAAGCATCTGAGCCAGAAAACTTCAGTTCCTCCTTGTTCTGATCCAGCAAACACTATGATATCAACCAAATATCAACATTAGAACAGCAGAAAGAAAGGCAACAGGAGCCACCATCATTATTGACAATTTAGAAAAAGAAATCTTCAGAACATTTATTGAGAGCAGCATTTATTGAGGGCAACATCTTGAAAGGAAATGACGGATCACTGAAGAGCATGTCAAATATGTCAAGGCACAAGATGAGCAATGTGGCAAAATATTATTTGTCAAGGTGACAGCTTAGAAAAAAAGACCTCTCTGATCTCAAGACACTGAGGTTATTGTGTAAAAGGAATGATGGAGCTGTTCGCAGAGGGAAAAGGAATGGAATGACTTAATGCTGTGCAGTGATGATTGGTGTATTTTGTCAGGACTTGTGGGGATCATATACCAAAAGTGTCAGCTGTAAACAATTCATACCACACTTTTGTCCTCCTCAGCAAGTGCCTGCTGCATCTCCTCTCATTGTGTAACCACAGTGCTCAGTCTGTGTCCTCTCTGGTTTCCATAGAGGCACAATTCAGCTGTGAGCTATTCTCCAAATTTATGGACAATGACTCACATCTCTCTTCTTTTTAAAGTTAGTTTCATCTGCCATGAATCAATACTTGCATCCTCTATCCATCTTGCTCTATTGATTACATATTAAGCCCCGTCATCTTCCTTACTCATAAGTAATCATACCCAAGGTTAAGGCAATATACACCACATATCTTCCATGATTGTTATTGACACATCTTGTGTTGTTCTCTTTCTTCATTCCCACTGCTATGACCTCCAGGCGCCTCATCGGGTAGCACCGACCTTCTCCCGGCCCCCAGCGCCGCCACCAACTGGACAGCTTCCCTCGTGTCTGACAATGGACGGGACAGCGACCTGATCTTCAGGTTTGATGGGCGTCAGGCAGCCAAAATCCCCGACTGGGTGGTTCCCCAGAATCTGACCGACCAGTTCACAATCGCTACGTGGATGAAGCATGGACCGAGCCCCGGGCTCAGAGCTGAGAAGGAGACACTGCTCTGTAACTCTGACAAAACTGGTGAGTCGTTTGTCTTTTCTGAAGTTTCTTCCTGGCAAATGTCTGGAAGAGACGGGGATAGACAACAAATTGATCGTGCCCATCTAGCTCAGGTGCCTGTGACAAAGATCTGCTCTGTGATCTAAAGTCAGGGGCCATCTCCAGGAAATTTATATTCAACCTTAGCGAACTCCAGATTTTAGTTACAGCAGCAAGAATTTGTCGCTCTATTTTGGGGGAAAAAATTAACACTAAATAGACTTACTCTAAACACTCTGCACACATAAACCCCATCTATTTTAATTTTCCTGTGCAAAAACTGATGCTTCTTGCTTACTTCGCATTTAGTCCGTCATTCTCAGAGCCATTAAGCTTCATGTTGTGAAGTAGTGTAGATATGACCCATTGTGTAGATGGTTTCATACCAAGATTCTACAAAAACTGATTTTCAAATAGCAATTACATTTTTGATACTTCACTGCCATTTTCTTTACATTTGCAGTTTTTGTCTAATCAGCAAATGAGAAATGTTTTTTAAAAATTATTATTTCATTTTTAGTAATATTTTTATACAACATTGCAATTGGCATTAGTTCCGTTTTAATGTTTGCACTGAAAGTGGGGATGAATATCTGACAGCTGGCCTCAGTCAGAGAAAGCGCCACTATCCCAGTTTCCTGGTATTCAGGAAGCCAGATGTCAGACTGACTTTACCTGACAGTTGTGAGTAGGTGTGGTGAGATTTGCTCCCAGGTGCCTACTCATCTGTCTTTCTCCTACAGAGATGAATCGGCATCACTATTCGCTGTATGTGCATAATTGCCGGCTGGTATTCCTGCTGAGGAGGGACTTTACTCAGGTGGACACCTTCAGACCAGCAGAGTTCCACTGGAAATTGGAGCAGGTAAGAAGCTGATGTTAAGATTTAAAGGACAGACAGAAGAACCTGTGTGTTCTCATTGTCCCTTTGTGGATTAAATAAGTAGGTCACAGGGCACCGTCACAGAGATGTGCAGCTTCTATCATGGCTTAAGCATGTAGTTTGCTAGACATCCTTTGGGGTTTTATTTTTATTTTTCACTTAATCCATATTTGTCTGTGTCTAACACTAAAGAAATCACTCAATCTGTATTGACGTTAGGAAACAGTTTTTATTTTCTTTCTTTTTTCGGTCTTTTGAACAAAACCAAAATTTTATTTGCTAAAATGTGACAAACAAAAGTTAATCTCTTGCTTTTTTAAAGTGTCAGATCGGGATGCTCCGATCAGGTTTTTTGCTGCCTATTCCGATACCGATCACCCATGAGGCCGATCTTTGCTGATCACCGATTTCTGACAATCACCTGGACTGGCTGTTAATTTTTCGCTTTAGGTATAAATACTGCTACGTGATCTGGCAAAATGGAAAAATAATCTGGCAATAAATTCACCTAATTTAGACACAAATTACAAAATATTTGCAGGCACAATACAGCAGGTATTCAGTCAAAAGAACAACAGAAAAACGTGCAGTCTGTAAAATAATGTTTAGCAGTAGGTCATCAGTACCATAAATTATGCACAAGTCAAATAAGTGTCACAACACTGCCTATGTAAAATAATGTCAAGGAAATAGAAATATTAATTCAGAGTCAAACACAGGTTGGATCGAAATAAACAATACTGAGTTACGGAATCAAAACTTCCGGAGAGCGGCTGGCTGATTAATGCTGGTTCTGATTGTTTGGTTGTGACTGATCGGAGTAAATATGCAGAACACAGGGAGGAGGGATCGGTTATTTTTTTCAGAGATTATCTATCTCATGTTATTACATAGCAAAAGTTTTAATACATATGTAAAACCTATTTTTGTTTAAGTTACATACTGCAACTTTAAGCAGACGTTCAGTGTGAGAGTTCACTGTCTTACACCGCCGGCTCGTTGACATAAATTATTTTTCGGGTTATTTGTTTAGCTTTCTGACCGTGATGCTCTTCCGGGTGAGTGTTGGTAACTATGCGCTGCTTTGCCTGCTATCTGGTCGCTCTGGATGTCCCTTTTTTCCTGCATTGAGCCTGGATTTAGCCAAACGGTGATCAGCATACACTGTTTCATGGAAATCGCCCAATTATGATCAGTGGCCGATCGATCAGCACACCTCTCCTTTCAGACCATTAAACCTCTTGAAAGACAAGGTAAATAACCTCAACCCCTGCTGTATTGCACTGCTGTACGTTAATAGTCATGTGAAAATGTGATTGTGCTGTTTCAAAATGACACAGGACATAAAAACATACTTGCTTTATGGTGTGTTATGACTTACTGCAATATTCTATATTTCAGTTCATTTCCTATAGCAGAATGGATGGCTGCAATAAACTAGAAAACCTTCAGGTCAAACCTTGATTATTGTTGTTCAGCAAAAGATGGCAAAGTGTTCTTTAAAGGAAGGATTTGGTTGCTTGCTGTGAAGTTTCACTATGGCACATCTATCTAGCTCTGTTTGTGGGAGCCTTTAATTGATAAAATTTTTTATTCCCCATCATTTTCAGATGATTGGCTGGTTGTGACTGAGCGGAGTAAATATTTCAGATAGCAATGTTCCAACCTCATGTCTAAAAGTGTGAAGTCTAAAACCATTTCTGACTAATGACGTGATTATTTCATAAGGCAAAGGCAAAAACTGCAACATACCGGCAGACAACATTCATCGTTGTTTGCTGATCTAGCAGAACCTTATACACATATGACTCAATTCCTGTGAACGGTACAACATGGGTTGGGGCCGTTTGGTACAATATTTTATAGTGAAGAATGTTTCCACCACCGTTTGGACTCTCACTGGGGAGGAAGTGACGTTTTATGCACCTCAATCAATGAGTTGTGTTGTGTGATCCTGCAACTCTACCAGAATCATACTGTATCATTGTCCTATGGACCTACAACTGAATGACTCACACCAAATGAGGCAATTGTAAAATTTGGAGAACGATTGACAAGTTTCTTTTTTTTAATTTAAGACAATGAGGCCTACGACAGAACTCAGCCAGAAAGGAGAAATCCCCCACACATATGTGGGGGATCTCATTCATTTTGCGCAGGTGAATGCTGAGCTATTATCCCGACAATCTTGACTCCACTATCCTGCTGCCTGTGGTCCTGGCAAATGAACTTATGTGATATGAAGGACAAATATATTCATAATTAGGGATTTATGGGTATAGAAAGAGCTGCTAGGTCCGAAAAACAATTCTGTGTCTCACTGTTGCTAATATAACATCAATGGACCTATTTTTTAGTCTTGATCTCTGATCTCTTTGCTTTGTCATGACAAGAAAAACTGTAAATTAGCTTTGGTCTAATATAATTGTTGCTATAGTAAAATACAACACGTATGAACTGAGAAACTCTAGAAAAAAACATAATCTCAAATACAGCTACCTTATGAAGACTCCATGTTGTAAAAACTAGTAAATGAACCTAAATTAGTAAATGATTGGAGTGTAAATTTATCTCACTGCCGTCAGCATGGAAGAGAGATGATGAGTTAATGAATTCCTATGAACTGAACTTTGAGCAAGTTCTTGTTAAGGGTAAAGTTAGTTTGGATTCATTCACTGGGAGGTGGTAACATTTCATACCTGTAAGGACTTTTCCCATACGTCTTTAATTATTTTGTAGTTCTCTGTTGCTTCTGCCATTCCATCCATTTTTAAACAGCTGCTGTATGCCCTGAACTGAAGCTACATGTCATCTCATATGTGATTGAAAATAATGAATGAATGATTTACAAGACGGCTAATTAAATGCTGATAAAATATATTTTTTCAGGGAAACCACATCTTACTTTTCATCATTTTGTTTAACATACTTCTGCTGTTAAATGATGGATATTTAACAGGGTGGCATTGCAGAAGTAAACATGGTCACTCCAGAGGCTTGTAGCCGTGTGTGTGTTGTGTATTAACAGCAGCAGCTGTCTTTTGCTCAAGGAGGCTGTCCAAATGTAAGACAGGTGACCTCGACTCCACAGACCTCACACTTGCACCCAACAAGGACATTGGATTCAGGCTAGAGACACACAGCTGAGCCTGGACATCCAGATGGAGAACCTCAGGCTAATTTGATCAGACGGATCACTGGTCTTGATTGGGGAGGAAGCATGAACGAGGTCATCCGTCACCCACCTGACAGACAGTAAAGTGTGTATGAGTCATCTTTTGGAGGCTTTTTAGACAAAGAGCTCAGACTATCGGTGTTTTTGTATTCTGACTCCACATTTTCCTCTCTGAGAGGAAGTTTTCAACAACAACCTTCAAAAGTTGTAAGAAAATTATTTCCTCTGAAATAACGGTTCTTTTTGTTAAGACTGTGCTGACATTGCAATCTTAACGAATAGAAATGCATACAATGACTTGCAAATAAACACCAAATATACTGAGAGATTTACCTCATCTAATATAATCCAATTTTACGACAGGGGATAAATCTTACACATAGAACAAAACACAATGTGGTTATTTCTGATTTTGTCAAATACTGACACTGCAAAAACGTAGTTTATAAAAGTTTCTCAATGTATGATAAACTCAGTTTCCTTTCCTGCAAAAAACTTGTTTATAAATACGGCAGAAATGAGCAGAAATAAGACTTAATCACCCGGCGTTCCTAAAAAGATCCAGGTGTTTAACAAGAACACCCAAAAACCTCGTAGCACACGGTCCAACTGCTTTGACTAGTAAGCAACAATTATTGCAACTGCTGATGACAATGAGGTGAATGAGCTTAATGACGAGAAAGATAACAAAATGCACTGAATAAAATTTTATCTGTTTAGATAAATTAAGAAGTAGTAAAAAAAATTAAACAATGAACAAAGATACAAATCAGAGTATAAAGACATAGGGACATGCATTATTTATGACATGCTTCTTAGAGGTCTTGAAACTTTTGGAAAGTAATATTTTATTCTAATTTTATGAAGCAACATTTTAACTATAATAAAAACAGATATCCCAGCAGAAACTGGGTACCTAAAGAAATTTTTATGGTTATTTAAGGTTGCCCAGCGATTTTCTTTTTTGCAACGGAAAAAGATGTTGTAATTTGGACGTTTATAGCTTTTCCTAATTTTGTCAAGAAGAAAGATTTTGACAATCAGACCTATTTAGAGCATTCGATTTGGCCTAACGACCAAGGCATCAATTTACAACAATAATGGACGTGCTTCTGTAGACATTTTTTCATCTTTTGAGCTTCAACTACACTTTGTCTTAAACTGAGAACTTTTCAATATCTATTTAACTTTTCTTTTTTTAATTGGCGAGATATGCATGAAAGTGTGGTATTTCCTGAACTTGCATTCTCGTTAAACATAATTATATCTTTAATATAACAGAAATAAAATGCCTTGTACAGCAAATTACCAGTATTTTATGGGCCAATTGTTTTATATCAAACTATATTCTCTTATCTGCAATCAACAAAACATTTGTAAAGACCATGCTGATATTATAACCTCTACAGCAATTGTTGTGAGAACGTCTGCATTCCTTTTTAGTTTTATAATTTATGTGTTTCCATCTTTTTCTTTTTTGTTAAAGGTTTCCTCAAACATGGAGGTGTAGGAGAAGATTTTCATTAAGTTGATATCTCCTTTTGCTTTAATGGCTTCTTTACTTCCTGTGTCTCTAATGTCTTTTTAACAACATCTGAATACCTCAAATTCAGCGAAGCCTTCCACTAAAGAATCTTTCGCTACATTGGTTCATCACAGAGGCCCAATTAATTTTTCTTACAGTGCAATCAGGCATAGTGAGCTGGTACATAATGAGTGGAACCAGAGAGAGAGGGTTATAGATATTAATTTTACCTACTGACAAAATGAGAGTTCAGTTTCTTAATAACAGATGCAATACTCAGAGGCAGGATGGCTTTCTGCACACTGCTCCATTGTGTTCAGTGCTGGTCCATATTTTCACTAGTTTTATCTCCGTTGTCTGCATTGTCAGCAGCTGGCGCCTGAAGTTTTAATTGACATCACTGACAATTGTTGCACTGAGGTGGCATTCAACATGACTTTTGTGCATAGTTCCATATTCTTTCAGCGCAGATCCAATCTCAAGCATTTCAAAGAAGAAGGCTGTCTGTCTTCAAATGTTTCCTGCATAAGCAATTATAGTCCCTGTAAGTTTTTCAGCCTGAAAGGGAATTTAAATTTGGAAAGCACAATAGCAAGAGAAATGCATTGCCTGAAACCGCACCAGATTCATATTTTAGTTCATCCACATTATAAGAGCTTTTGATACATTATTATTTTATTCACTTGGAAAAACAAAAGTCATTTGAATTCGATTCTCTTTGATATCTCAAAAGCACTTATCATGAATATCTAAGATATACAATTCAATTAAAGCTGCAGAGCTTTCTTTGTTGTAAGGTTACAATATAAACACTTGAAATTTCAAACATGCAATGAATTCTGTTTCCAAAACCAGAGCAATGTATAATTTAATACCAACCCAATCAAAGCTCTGCATTAGAAGGGAAGCTGGCACTGAGTTGACCCCCATGACTGATGTTTTTCACCTGCGCAGCCTGTGGAGGAGGGAGGGCAGTCTGAACTAAAGGGAGGAAACATTGGGTGAAAACCAGTAGGTTACCTGTCCATACCAGTCCAGTACTATTACCATCTCTGAGACTCCATATATGCTGTTGGGAAAAAAATGTAGTTATCTGCATGTGTTATGTTCATCTGTTAAGCTACATGTTGCAAAAACATAATGGGAATATCCAACATTTCTATTTTACAAATAAATACTCTTCCTTTGCTGCAAAGTTTGTGTTGAGTAGGATAATGCAAACCAAGTAGAAAAACAAGTGGAAGTTTTTGTTTTCAAGTTAGAAAATTGGAGCGTTATCATCATTTGTCTCTTTAGTGTACTTTCAGCACAAAGCAGAAATCTATAAGAAGTCACCTCGACCCGCTCAGATGGAAAACCGATCACAAAAAGACAACTGGGATAATTGAGATCTCAATGATGTTTGCAACAGGAGTCTAAATTGAATGTGGTAAGGATATCATTACCGTCAGCTTCTCCCATAGAAACCAAAAGCAATCAGAAAAACACTCCAGGGGGGATATTCTCTGACTTCATCTGTGAACAGCAGTGGAAAATATTCAAATTCAATCAGCAACAAGTCCTGTTGTGCAGTAACAGCACAGCTCTACTGTTCCATCATAACTATAATTTTTGTATTTTTGCAGGATAAAACTAATTGTACCATGACATTTGTATATTTGGATACAAATTAAATGGTTATGTGGTTTCCCTGATGCCCATTAAACATTGCTCTTGGTAACTAATATTTGAAGCAAAGGTCATGTGCTGATTACTCACTACTTCAGTGAATACTGTGCATTTTTCCACATCTGCAACATTACAATCATAATGCAGTTTACAAGTATTTTATGTGACAGACCAGGTTTCCAAAGTTGCTCATAACTAATAGAAAGAAAATGATTTATTGTTTTTAGCATTTCATATGAATATATAAAGTGTGAAAGGTGCCTACATTTGACCTCAGTCCCAAATGCAATTCTTTATAGAACCCTCATTTCCTGCTATGCAGGTTACTAGTCTTTTGCAGTATGGCTTCAGATTCTTATTTCCAATTCATTCAACTTCAACGAGTTTGTGAATATCAGTTTTTAGGTCTTGCCACAGATTCTTCATTACAGTTAGGTCTGAAATTTGACTCAACCTTTTTCTTCTTCTGTTCTAGCTTTTCCCTTCAGGGGTCACCACAGAAAATCATCTGTCTCCATTTATTCATGTCCTCTGCATCCTCTACCCTCACCCTGACTAACTTTCTCTCCTCTTTCATCATATCCATAAATCTATGTTTTGGTCTCAGTCATGTCCTCCTGCTCTGTGGCTCTAATCTCAGCATCCTTATATTGATTTGAGAATTTTCTCTCCTCTGAACATGTCCAAACAATCCCAACCTGGCTTTGTCTCCTAAACATCCAACATGTTCAGATGTTGGACGATAAGTACATCAATTGCCCCACTAATGTACTCATTCCTGATCTTGATTCACAAGGGCACCGGTGTCCACAGCGATCTAAGGGTCTTGGGGATGACAGTTGAGAGTTTAACTTATTTTATATTTAAATCACCAAAAGGAGGTTTTACATGCCTGATGACAAAAGTAGCTTGGTCTACAAAACTGTTAAATACCTGCATAAACCTGGTTACTAGCCAAATAGTCTAAAGAATGGAGCATGGAAAACTGGGAAAAGTCTTAACCCATTTGCCATTATCTCTCCCCACAGTTTCCCACAAAGTAGTTCATACTCTTTGTCAAAACAGGGATCTCCTGAGTGCTATTTGAATGCGCAGCATCTGGTACTTTTTGTGTTACCATTGACTGCTATCATTTGAAACAGCTTGTTAACAAATTATGGGCTGCAATGGGACCACCCTACCTGATAAGGTTGTGAAATTATTCTGTTTTTCACAGTGAAAGTCATAGAGCAGAAAAAAAGCCCCAAAAGTTGCAAGACGTGGAGAGCCATCTGTGGGGCTCAGACAAGAAGATTACAAGCAGGAAAAGAAAGGCATCCAGCTTTCTTCCACCATGGCTCAACCTCAGGCTCAGATCCTGTGTGAGTTGCACAGACCATTACCAACGGCTCCAAGAACAGCACATTCAGCTGACCTCTGTTTTTTACTAAACCCATCTACATTGAAGGGTGTTCTGCAGGTTTTTTTCCATATGCTGAGGACTTTAATTTTAAGTTATGAGAATAAAATTCGCAATCACGAGCAGACAGATGTTTTCCAGTAATAGTTTGGTAAAGGATAAATAACATTTTTTCGCCTAATTTGTGATCACAAAAGCTCCTGGTATTTCATTTGAGCAGAATTTATACAAAAAAAATGACAGAATCTTTTATTTCCAGCTTTCAGCAGGCCTTGAAATATCTTACTGTTTCTATGTGTATCTCTTAGTGTGTGAGACATGCACACACTCACACAGCACCTCACTCCTCATGGGAGGGGTCATGTTGAATGATAGATGACTCCTTCTAAAGGGCCTGCTAAATTTAGAGCTCCACTGCACCAACTGTCTCCAACGAGGTTGATGGACACACACATGCACTCACGCACGCAGAGATTCACACATACACTTGAAGCATCTTTGCGACTGTCTTCATGCATTTTGAACCAGGTAGTTTAAGCCCCAATTCTGCTTCTGTCTGTAAACTTTAGTCGCCATCCCTACATAGAGCTGCCGCTCCTTATTTTTCTAAAGCAGAAACACTTTAAGGGGATACGGTTCCATGGCTTTCGAAGTCAGAGTTTCGTTATAGGCTCATTTTAAGTAGTTAATATCTGACCAACAGTACATAACTCTCTTTGCATCTTTATTCACCTCGTTAGATAGACCTAAAGTCTAGTCTGGGAGAAGCCACAGACCCAAGCACACTTTTACTATCTTAAAACAACTTTAATTTTTTTTAATCCATGTCATAGTATTTGTTATATATTATGTCATGTTTGCAATGGGCAGTCATTGGCTGGGAAGCAGATTTGCTAAAGAAATTGGAGGTAGAAGGAAGTGCACCACCAGGATTCTTTTTGTGTGACATAGATAATGAAAGCAGAGAATTTAATGCATATCAAGTAAGAGTAATTGTCTAATATGAAGGGAAAGAGCTGTAAAAATCAATAAGCATTCACTTGGACATTATAATGCATATTTTTCTATCCCACTTTCATTTCAGTCTTTTTTTACCTCAGGGATCTTAAACTCCTCTCCTCAAGCGCATGTGTCCTGCTATTAGATGTGTCTCTGCTTAGAGTTTAGATTTATGGCCCAAACCCGACCCGAAATTCAGGTCAGATCGAGCCAAAATTATTTTCTTGATGATCGGGTCAGGTTGGGCTTGAGCTTGTATGGTGCATTTAATAAGCCTGCAATAAATACACCACAGAGAAAAGCAAATGAGAATGCGAAATATAAAGTTTTAATCTACTTATCATAGTATAAATGGAAGAGTTGGCAGCTTATCCTGTTGAGTATAGAAAGAAAGGGAAGTGCAGAAGTTAATTTGGCTGGATTTTTTAAGCCCAATCTACACCCTACCTCTGCTTCAATGCTTGAACCGAATATCAGGACATCAACAGTGCAGTGATTGCATGCTGAATGGAGAATTTGACCTTTTATTTCACGTGTTTTGAGCCACAGCACATCTAAAAGGTACAGGAATCCAGTCCAGTTTGCGACTCCTGCTTCACATGTTGCGTAACATATGCCACACCACCACCACCCTCCATATCCCATGTAAATAACCATCTTCTGTGTAAATAGCAACCCAATGCAAATGTGACAACAGTTTAAAGGTTAATAAAATAGCAGATAAAGTAGGTTCTTCAAGAGAGTAGAGGTCTGCTTTGTCTTTGCCCCTCTCTGATTAGCTCTTATCTCTGCCCTCTGGGAGCAACCTGCCTGGATTTATTCTAATGAAGATGCCAAGAGAGTTAATCACTGGAGGTTTTAAGACAACTGCTCTTCAGAAAATCTTTAACTGTCACTCTAAAATGTGTTTGCCTGTGCACTTACACCCATCTGTTTGCTCAATGGGTAGGACAGGGATCCATTTACCCTGCACACGGCCAAGACAAACTTTTTTTTTTTCCTAAAAAATGCTGTTTGGAGTCTCCTTAGAAGTGAGGCGGGAACTTACTTTAGCACTTTAGCTTCCAGACTCAACAGTCCATGCCACTCTGTAAAGTTTCACCAAGTAGAGCAAAAATCCCCCTGAAATGTACTTGTCACAACAATCTCCAACCTGTCTTTAATAGTCAAGTAGCACCAAAAAATAAAACATTAGATCTGCTTTTAAATAAAGAGTTCCCACTGCTGGATTTTGGAGATTGGTTGTGTGGCATGCAGATGGCCTTTTTTGAATTCAGGTGGAGGTTTCTATTGACACAGCAATCAATAACCATGGGAGATGAGGGGAGAGAGACAGAGAACAGAGGGAAGAAAGAAACAATAAAAGAAAGATTAAAGGTAAGTGGAGGAAAGGAAAACCTCAGGGGATGAAGGTTAAAAGAGAAAAACTGTTTAAGAGAAAGAAACAGTGATATATCTAAGAGACATCAGAAATGCCAGCTAAGCAGGACTGAAACATTGAAATATTAGTAGGTTGGAAAACAAAACCCAGCCATCACTCGGCGGCCCCGTCCACTGAGAGACAATTTTAGGTGTATCTGCAAACGTTTTTTGTCTTTTAGGCCACACGGATTCAGCATTTTGGAAGACTAGAAACGATCACTTTTGAAACAGGGTTTCAGGTTAAAATCATGACGTTAAAACTTCATCACTATATATTGCATATGCCTCACTCTCACAAATGGTAAACATGGTGCAGTTCGGTGTTTTTTGTGTTGATATCTGGCAGTGTTACAGCGCCACCAATCGGCCTGGCATACCTACTACACCATTTCAGTGGTGCTGCGCCTGTCATGTGGCCGCACATTTTTCTTAATTGTGTTTCTAAAAATATACCATGTGTGAACAGGGCCTGATATGCTACTAACAAAATTTGCCTTTAGATTGGGTAAGGACCACAATATTATGTACAAAAGGTAGATGGATATTCATTACATCAACATAAAATCATAACAAATTAGATGAAGAGGCAAAATTATGCACAGTGATAATTTTACAAATGTATTTGTAACTAGCATGTGTTTTTGCAGCACACCTCATCATAAGATATCACGCATTCATCAGTCAGCATTATGGTAGTGTGCCGAGGCATCTCTCCACCTTTGCAAGCACAGCCTCTTTCACAAATGAAATCAACCTTTATTACAAAAACATATTCCGAAAGCCAGATCCATGCCCTTTTCCATTATTTTTATTTCCATCACACACAGGCATCCCAGGATGATATTACCTTCCCCTTTATGAGCGTGGGAAGTACTGTGGGTCTTAGATGGGTGGAAATGGTGCTGGAGAGGCCACAAAATGACAGAGCAGAGGAGAAATAGCTTTTATTATGTCGCCCGTTCTCACCCGGTGTATGTGGGTGACTGAGTGGCAGTGATCTCAGAGTAAGGTGGGTGTGCGCTTTTGCTGTTGTGCACAGGGCTATAACAGTATGTCCTATGCATTGGGAGTATGTTTATGTGCAGACCCATTTACTTCCTGGGTTAACTCATTGGTGAAGGTAAAATACAAAGTTAATACAGAAATTACAGATTTATGCAGAAGTACATTCTGACACAATTTTGAGATGAAGCATAAAGTCTGTAGTTTTGTAAAACTAGTAACCTGTGACATAAAACTTTTTGGACTATTCTGGGCTTGACCATCTTTGTTGCCTGACAAAATGAAACTGCACTCTGCTTTTGATAGTAACATTAAAAAGCTTTCTATTTGTCAGTGAACAGCTGAGAGGACATTTAGCAAAAATATTACCTTCTTTACAGTGGGAAGAATCAATATTTACCCACAAGAACTGAAACTTTAATTGTATATATGTAGTGAGTTATTATATTGATGTCATAATCATGGCTGTCACCAATGGATTCACTTTTATGAAAACATATTCTTCTCAATTGCTTTAATTTTCACATTAACAAATGAAGTTCTATAACTTATCCATCGGAGCTGAACAAATGGGCTAAGTTATGTGTGCATGCTCGGTTCTTTTGCACCAACCAGGAGCCTGCTCCTGGCAAGAAGAGTTTTTGAAAGTGTTTGTTTATAAATACGGCAGAAATGAGCAGAACTAAGACTTAATCACCCGGCGTTCCTAAAAAGATTCAGGTGTTCAACAAGAACACCCAAAAACCTTGTAGCACTTGTAAATGGCTGAGCTGAAAATAATTGTACTAACAGGCTTTTCCTTTATCATAATTTTAGACAAAGATATACATAATTTTAGACAACATATATACGACTTTAATCCAAGCTGTCTAGCTTGGATTAAGAAAAGAGTAAGTTCTGTTCTGCAGGAGCTTTTGCCAAAATTAAGTATTTAGACAGACACATTTCCATGCATAAGTAATGTGAATGTGGAAAAAGTGAAAGGTAAGTCTTAATTTATGTTTGAAGATATGCAAAACAAAACCGGTACTATGAGGATAAGTATTGTCGAGTGTTTCCAGTGCCTTATACAGCAACATCTGAACCTATACAACAGCTTCTGTTTACACATTGTCATGCCTCCAGTATGTGTAGGTGTTTGTGAGTTTGGGGGTGAGAAATCGAAGACCTTTGATAGCGTTTTGTGGTAAAAGGGAGCACCTAAGCCAAATAAAAGAAAATAATAGTGCAGTTAGAGCTGCTGTTCTGTGCCATTCGTCATATTAATCTCGACAACTTGGGCCCGCCGGATCCACTCCTCTTACAGAAAATCTGTCCCTTTACCCTTCGCCCTTCTGCACTTATTCCTCTCCTCATTTCTTCCCTCCACCAATTTGTCTTACTTTCACACCAAATAGCACTCTCCAAACTTTCCATCCTTACTTTCTGCCTACTCAAATCATTTTTAAGAGGGGAGTGTTTAGGTGAAGTGCTGCTCTTGTGTCCAACGAGCCAAAGCACTTCCTGGATTGAGAGCTCCTGTCAGAGCGTGCACTAAAGATTTATTGTTTACATCCCATCCTGACCTTAAGTGTTACAGGAGAAAGGTATGGGAGAGACAAGATGAATTGAAGGAGCGACAAGACAGAGAGGAGTGAGGGAGCCTGGTGGACGGCAGGTAAATTTGTTGTAGGAGTAACAGTGATGCACTTGTTGTGCGGGTATAAATAATCAAAAGGGGGCGTGTGATGAATGCAGTGTGGCAGAAGGAGAGATGGCATGAGGATTCTTCTCCCAGCACATCTTGTTCTGTCTCTGCTGCGGTTCCGCAGTGCTCGGTTCATATTGACCATACTTTCTGTTTTCTCTATCCACAGTTCTTTCACAATCTCCCTGCTTTGTGACTTGACCCATCTTTCTCCCATTTTCAGACATCGGCTTTACCTCACAGTCACTCACAGTAAACAGCAGCCAACATATTGCATCAGCATGGGCCGCTCTGTATGTCGGCCAGAAAGAGACATTACCAAGTCTAACATCATGCTTTCATTAATAATGAATTCCTGCCTTGCGGAAAATGTAATTTTAACTTTAGCATACTATGATGCTTCCAGTTGCTGTTACTTTGCTAATAAACTCATCAAAATCACCAGACAGCGTGACAGAGGAACCGCCATCCAACCTTATGGTAAAAGCATTCACATGGGTTGCATTAATATTTACAAATATAGTCCTTTCGTTTCAGGGTTTTAATGCTTTAAAATATAGCATAAAATATGTGGCCCGTTACTCGATGACAAAAGTTATTCGGATTTGACCTGTAGTAGTTGAGCCAGATAACTCATTCCAACTGTTTATTGTTTATTAACTAAAGAAGGCAAAATTAAGATGCTGTAACTAAAACAATAAGCAGTGTTGGCCATTTTTTTGGGTGTGGAGCATACAGGTCTGTTTCAACTTAATGCCAAGACTCAAAGAAAAAAGCAATGATTAATGAGAAGTATATATTTTCTAGCAAGAAAATAAGGATAAGTCAGAGGTATGATGAAATTGTTTAAATTAAATTATATTTATGTGACCTAAATCCATCTTACGTCTGTGGTAAATTTTAATATGCTCAGTCATTGAGTCTGACTGAATTTGACCTCTTTTGGAAAGAATGGGCAGAAATGTCAGTCCTTCTACGTAACGAGTGGTAGAGACAAAACACCAGACCAGGTGAAACTGACAAAATAAATGTGCATATCTCACTTTTTAGATTTAAATTAGAAACATGTCATTTGTGGCCAGGTGTTAAATAACACAGAACCGTTCCCAAAATTACCGGGGGTTTTATTTCCCGATTATTCTTAGAACGAGGAAACACATTTACATCACCAGTAGAATTGCACTCACTGGGCTCTTTTTTTTTTTTATATAAACACTTCTTATGTAAATACTTTGCTAGTAACAGCCGACACCCTTTGCCTTCAGAATCGCCTTAATTCCAAAGGGTGGAGCTTCAGCAGAGTATTTGAAACATTCTTTAGAGATTTTAGTCCATATCGACATGAAAGCATCACACAGTTGATACAGATTTGTCAGCTGCACATCCATGATGTGAATCTCCACATCCCAAAGGAGCTGTGTTGGATTGACATCTTGTTACTGTGGGGCCACTGAAGTCCAGTGAGCTCATTGTGCATTGTGACATGGTACATTATTCTACTGGGAGTAACCTTTGGACAGGCTGGTTCCCTCATCTGGAACTAGCCTGCACATTTTCCTCTGACGTCAGCATTGCTTGATATTTTATCTTTTTTTTTTTTTGACCACTTGGTAAACCTGACAAACAGCTGTGTGTGAAAATCACAATATTTACACAACAACAATGCCACATTTTCTCATTTAATTTCTGAATTACCTACTCTCCACCCCATTCTGGCATTCAGTTTAAACATCAGTTGGTGCCATGGTTTGGTTGATTCGATCAGCTGCCTATCTTTAACAGGCAGCTGATCGAGTGTACCTAATAAAGTGTGTGTTGGTGGACTGAATTGGCCTCTCTTTCATTTTTGAACCAAACTACATCTTAAGTAGTTTGCTCTAAATGGAAGCTAAAGGTGCATTTAATTTGAATGTGGTCTCTACGTACTGAACCTTCAAGGCTTAAATTCTCCCTCTTTTCAAATCCCATTTAAACCTGAGCACACTATATATTCACACTGAGCCCCTGGTGCTCATTTTAGCTTTTTCCTTCTCCTCTTTCTCCAATCTCAGATCAGAAAGCTTATGCCTCGTTTGAATTTGAAGTAGACTTAAGTGTTTTACTGTGTTTGCATATCACTCAGATTTGAGAACAGAAGAAGAGGGAGATAAAAGGAAGTGGGATACTGTGAGGGCAGAGACATATTTAACATAATTCACAATTATTGCCTGCTTGGTGTCTGGTTCAAATCCTTCAAGCTCTGCGATGAGTCAGGAAGTCCTTCATGCAACACGTTAAGACGCAAATCTTAATACTGAGTCCAAATCCAGGATATAATCTTTTCCCAAAATCATCTTTATAATGGCTGAATTGGTGGATACTGATGCAGAGCATTGTAATTTGAAGCTAAAGCTGCAGCACAGCATAAGGTTGCACTTTAGCTGCCAAAACCCTAGAGTTTCCTACCGGGGTGAAATAAGGCAGTCCCAGTTTCTGCAACTGAATGTTCTGTCTTTGCTCGCTGAGCCAACTCAAAATGCTTTGGGGAGTGTTGGAATCAAAAGTGGGCCAAAGTGTTTCTAAAACAAGAAATACTGTTATTGTGGGAGTGGGTTTAGAAAAGTAGCGACTTAAAGGAAAAGAGCTGTGTATATTTGTGTGTGCATCATTTTATTTTCCATCTAAAACGGCGTAGGTGAAAGTGAAATGTCTTCTTTGATAGTGGTATGTTGTTTTTCAGATTCCCTACACAATATTTTCTTTATCTGTCTTGTACATAAACCTTATGGTCCTTGATTTTTTTTATTGCCATCTAATTGGCTTGTTACTTCCATCTTTGTTCCCTCTTATTTCCCAGCTAGAATAGACTTGAGGTATTCCTATGAGACTGTTAAAAAGATGCATGCCACTAAGGAGAAATAGGAATCGCTCAAATGTTTCTTTCTTTTTAGAGTCCTTGGAATTTATTCTCTTCTCACTGACCTTACAGCTGGATGTTTGCTCTTTTTGGTCTAGAATACTGAAAAATTATCTATAAATACTTATATACACATAAATATAATCTGTGGTCATAAAATCAATGTTGAAATGCTTTACATCTAATTTATATTAAACCATTGGCTGGTGTAGGAGTGTTTCTCTGATGTTTTGCAAAGCACACTCCAAATTCATTGGCACCAACAATATTAAATATTTTTATATATTAAAGCTCTTAAGCTAAATTAACCATTCATTCTGAGTGCAAAATATCCGACAGAAATAACTGAATAAAATGTACTTCTAATTTCAGCTAGTGGAGAAAACAAAATCATGCCAACATGATTTTATTAAAAATCTTAAAAATCCCTATTAAGTAAGGGTAACCACAAAGCTTTTTTTTTTTTGCTCAATACTTTATTTTTTTTTGGTTATTCAGGCTACTATTATTGCATTGCACTGCAGCTTTTAGGCAAACTATGATAGGAGAAGCAAAAGAGCAGGTTTAGTAGTAAGAGTAGTAGATTACCAATTAATTTCCATCTTCTCAGGTGTAAGAACGTTGGAACATTATGGAGGGCGAATGTGATATGTAGGTTAAAATACTTGGAGGGGTCAGTGAGAAAAGTGCAATAGAAGTCTACTAGTCCACTGACCATAGGTCAAAAAATGGCTACAAGAAGAAATAAAATTTTGGATAATCATATCTACAGTCTGAGCAATGATTTAAGTGTTTAAAATAGCTAAAACTGATGTATGGATGAAGACATTTTTCTTTGCAGAAATCAGAGTGAATAGGATGCTAATGGAGGCAAAAAAGGAAAAAAAACCTCAAAAGTTTACTGTTGGAGATGTGCAGCATAGAGTGCTATCTTTTCAAATACTTTTAGCATTTTATACACATCTTTACCAGGAATACCAGTAATTTTGTAGGGCGCTTTAAGAAGAACCGTTTATCCCTACAGTCTCGCATATCAGCTGGGAGTCAAACTGACAACTGTTGTTCTCAACGAACACTTGAACATTCTCAGTCACATTAAATTTTCCCTAAATGCGGTTACACAAACTTGTGCAAAATGAGACTTGCTACTCATTTTAAGCAAAGTGAAATCATGATTAATGCCAAGACCTCACTAGCTCTAACCCAGTTAAAATTTAAATACAGATTTAGCTTGTTGGTTACACGAGAATGAGTAATTTTTTTTTTAAAAGAAAAGAAAAACTTTCGGTGACTTATACTGAGATGTATAAAAAAATATCCAGGGAAAAAATGAAGACGCCTTTCCTGTAAGTTTCAGAAAAGTCAGATCAACCTTTTAGGTCCTCCCCAAGTAATGCACCACTGTGAAAACGATGCCATATCGGACATTCATAGCACAAAAACAGCTGCCAGAAAGGCTAAGCTCACAATTCAAGATGGAAAGAATACACCAATGCTGGGTTCCGTTTACCTTGGAAGTCAGAATTGGGTTTGACATCACACCTGAGGTAACTCTGTTCCAGTTAAGAAGTTGGGATTTCAACATGGCGACGCCCATAAACACTGGTCGCAGTACCTCTTACAAACATCATTTTGAGCTTTACTTTCCATAAGCAAGCACCACTTTTAATTTGTTCGGTATAGAGTTGCAGATACTAAATATAGACTTGTAAAATAAATATTTTTTCACCACAGCGTACTACTGTTTATTCTCGAAGTCAGCCTTACACGTTATAACTGGGGATAGTTGAAGTTTCTCCCACTTTTCAGCGGGAATTACGAGGTTGGAGGGTGTTCCAGTTGATTTTTTTCAATTGGGGAAATCAAAATTTCCTAGTTCTGAGTACAACTAGAATGCAGCAATAGTTTCTAATTTAGACAAGGTTGGCCATGATTTTCATGTTTCTCCCATGCTCCATGCTGCTTCTTAATTGATTTTCCAGGATCAGACACATTAACTCACCAAAACAAAAAGGTTCTTTATTCGATGTTTCTGGATGTAAGGCTAATGCATGCCATCTAATTATCACAGAATTTTGCAAACAACCAAAACCATTAACAAAAAAAAGAAAACTCCAACATGCGACATTATTTAGGCTACTGTGTTTTGCATAAATCGAAACCATAGAGTACGTCATTGTGTTGGACTTACTGTATCATGAGTACAGTGTATGAGTGTCCATCTATTTATGTGTGGCCTATTAAGAGCTGGTAGAGAGGTCATTTTGCTGTTGACTCCGGGTTTCTGCCTGGAGTGCTTGTATAACTGCTTCTCTAATTAGTCACTTTAGCCAGCCAGTAATTCAGTCACCTTCAAGGTTAGCCCTCATTTAACACATAGACAATCATGCTGTGCACACTTTATACACACTGATCAGAAACCATTATTTCCCTATCACTCTTCTACTTTAGTTGTTCCTTCTGTTTTTGTAATTATAGACTCTTAAACCTCCAATTTCTCAAGCTTCCAGTGTTTAACATGATAATGGTGTCGACACTGACACTGAGCTGGCAATGATTTATGACACTTTGGTGTTAACAAACAATACATTTAATTAATCTAGAATAGCTATGTATGTCTGACGCCAGACAGATTGTGCATGTTGTACTGACACTGATTTTAATGGAATTATTTGGCCTCAAAATAACTTTTATTCTTGGTGACAGTTCTTGGATTGATAATGCCCTGTGCAAATTGTTCCTTTTAACGCCAAAAATACATACATACACACACACACACACACTTTCCTGACGCAGTAGATTCTTCAAAAATAAATAAAAACATGAATTAAAAATGTGAAGGGCTGTGTTGTGTGTGGATCTATGTTTCCAATACTAAGAAAATTTTTGCAATGACGTTTTAGCAAATCTGTGTTCAGTGTAGGATAAACTGGTGGCGATCTGACCAGCTGTGAATTAGAGCCGTCCACAATGGACAGCAGCATTTTCAAAACCAGACAGGTGGACAAGAAAATAAACCGTAGAACCTCCCATTCATAACAAACTGAAACATTTTTTTGTCTTTTGGCAAAATCAGCCGGAGTGGGAAGCCGTATTGTCAATATGAAAAACTACATTGTTTTTGCAAATAATTTTTAACCAAGTGTTCTGATTTATTATTTCTAATTCATTAAGCAAAAATATAGTGCTCACCAAGAGCCATTGAAAAGACTTATAAAGGCAATAAAATCGCAGGTTACTGTTAAATGTACATATAGTTTGATCCAGTCAAAAATAAGGTCTATTTAGTTTAGATTTTTTGTGTGTTTTTAGATTATTTTGGCGCTCAGCTTTAAATTTCTGCTTCCATTTCGCCTGTAACCTAAAAAATGCACTTTTTTTCTAGTCCCTTTTACTTTCCACCTCTGAGTAAAGTCACCTTGTTTCTAATGCTCATCAATCTCTGTTGTGGCTCTCTTCTGCAGCACACCCCACAGGCCCAACTCCCCTCTTAGCTCTGTCCGTACTTCTCTTTTACCTCCATCCTTTTTCTCAGTTTCTAAAAGTAAGCTCATATTTAAAGACATAAATCACAAATTGTTCATCTTTTTATCAAATTGTTCTGGTGAACGAATCTTTGTTGTCTTATGTAGGGATGTAATTTTTCTCATTCCGAAAAAAAAAACATCCTTCAGCACGATTAATCTTTATTATTTTGTTCTTGTTTACAGCAAAGAAATAAATATGAATTCCAGGAGACAAATGTTGTTTATAAATTAGATTCTTTATTTTTAGTATGGCTTTTAGATTGCTTTTTCACTGGGTACAAGGAAATGAAGCTCCAAAAGCTACTAAGGAGGAGATTAACAGACATTTTTATCGCAAGATACTTGACTGGTAAGACAAATACTTCTGTTTGAAATGGCCTCATCAAATATAGATGTAACAAGTCAACAACAAATAAAATATTGGTTCGTATGTGTCATAATTCTGTTACATTTTAGCCAGTATTGGAGCCTCCAGGTTTAACCTTTTGAAGGGAACACACTTTGTGTTTTCAAACATTTTTCTGAAATCTTGTCCTGCATCAATCATCAGTCTGTTAAACCCAATATCAAGATATGAATTCACAGTTGCATCTCTAGCAAACGTTTATCTTATGAAAGACAGGAATGGCTTCTTTTTTAAAAGACTGTTATGAGCTGCAGAGGTCTTAGCAATGCAGTTCTTTTCTCATTTTCCTGCTATATATTTCAACATATTTTTCTGTTTTGTGCATTCTAAAAATGACAATTAGGCTTTAAAAGTCATTCTTTTTTTATTATGAGTTGCATAGAACTCTCTTTACTAGAATGAAGCTTTTCTTTTTTTCTTGCCTTCGCTTTTCGCTGTAAGCTTTGCTTGATTTTATTTTTTCATCCTTCTCTTTTGCTCCAGCTGTGATTCCACCACCTTTATCCATGGGCCAGTTTCCTATCTCACACCACCTTATCTTCATCCTATTATCTCATTTTCCATCTCCTATTTGAAGTTAAGACGATGGCTTGGGTGACAGATCTTCAAGATCCTTTCAACTCCAAAGAACTTGAGGCAACAACTCCCACAGTCAAGTTCTAATGGAGAGACAGGCAACAAAGAGGAGTGCAAATAAACCGCAGAGAGAAAGACTGAGATAGAGAGAAGCAATAGAACTTTTGTTTTCGTCTTGCCCGACAAGTGCCCCAAGAGATGATGGAGGGTCCTTTGATGTGTGCTGTCTTCATTCTCCACCTCTATCACTTCTATTCATTGTCTTCTGGTTGCTTCGAGTTCTCCCGCTCCCATGTTTGTGTGGTTATTTTCTTTTCATTTATTTCTTCCATCTGTCAATTTGCATCAAACAGAGACTTGGGGAAGTGGGGGCCTTGGGGAACAGGAAATTTCTTTGGGTTTTTTCCACAAAGAGGCAGAGCGAGGAGTGCTCTACTGAAACTGAGCTTCACCTTTTAGGTTTTTGAAGCTAACACTTAATAGAGTTGGACTAATGTGTTAGCAGATTTATGTCCCTAGAAGTATTCTCCCTGCATTTCTACTACATTTTGCAGTTGGATGAGGACAGGATGCTTGTGTACATTGTTACGGTCCGTTAAGGCACAAGGACAAAGGCATATATAAAAACATATTTTCTATTTATTTTTCCAAAAATTCTTCACAAAAGACTTCCAACAACAAATCTCAAAAAATATAGCAAAATGGGCCCAAAAGAAATCAACTAAGGCAAACCTAACTCAGGATAACAAACCAAAAACTGACCTCACACAATGAACACACAGGGGAATTTATACACAAAGGCTAGTCTACACAAATGAGGAGGGGTGGGAGATGAGACAAAGACAAACAATGCATAAACATAAATAACTAATTTAAACTAAAACATTTAGACTTTAGCTCAACTATAAAAACAAAATAACCTAACACCAAAAATGTTTTAGCAATTGTTCCATTAGTGGAGAGAGGAAGATTCTTCAGCATCAAGTCCCCTGCTTCCAGAAGCCTGACGGATTGTTCCACTTCCAGGTTTGCCTTACAGCCAATCATCTTCCCCCAGCCAGTCTTTCAAAATCAGCAAAACAAAATAGTGAATGATCTAAATAAACATAAGGTGTTTACTAAATGTGTGCACCCAAATTAGTAAACAACCTAATGCAACCTAATGAAAAAGTGAAATTCTAAATATATTATGTGAAAACATTTAAATAAATACTAACAGTGGGGAAAAGATGGAGGAACCTCCACAACATGCACAAATGGACAGTGGTTTTACTGTAAAGCTTTGAGGTTTAAATTATTATCGCAATTTCTTTCACACATAAGCAATAAAATCTTCATTTCTTTAAAAAGGAAAACCTCAGAATGCAAAATATGATTTAATCTATTAAGGATTACAAAATGCCAATTTAATGGGCTAAGTACTGTTTCCGGTTTTATTTGACTGGTTAGCTGTCCTACGGCACCGTCTAAGGAATATTTGGGGTGTGGGATAAAATGGATTGTACTTATGCTTCTGAGCTTTAACTTCCTGGCTGAATTCTTTAGATTTTGCTTCAGTGTTTCCATATATTGTTTAATTATCACACAATTTATATTATAAAGTGTACCAGTTCCCCCAGAACCAAAACAGTCCCACAGCATGAGGCTGCCACCCCTATGTTTCGCAATTGGGATTGTGTTTTCAGGTTTTAAGGACCATTATGGCCAAACATTTCTGAGTTTCTCTAGACCATTTTTCCTTCTTTGTTAGTTCGAAAACATTAAGCTTTCATTTTATATTGCCTTTGGAGTAATGGCTTCTTTCTCACTAAGTGGCCTTTCAACCCATTGTAACAGGAAATGTTTCATTGAGGGGAATAACATTCTCCTACCAGCTTTAGAAAAATCTTCACAAGGTCATTTGCTTTTGTTCTGGCATTGACGCACATTTTCACATTTGCTGAACAACATGATGACATGACAGTCTCATGGTATTTACGCTTGTGTATAATTGTTTGAACAGATAAGTGTGACACCTTCAGGTAGCTGTGAGGTGTAATCAAAGATGAACCAAAGTTGTGAAGATTCACAATTCTCTGCCTGAAGTATTTGTTGACTTCTTATTTTTCACGTCACGTCATTTAAAGAAGCAGTGCGTTTCATGCGTTGTGTTAAAACACATCCACAGGTGAAACAGGAAGAATGTAATACCATGACATCATTACTGAGGTTATCCTAAGGCATCCTACGGTATGTCTACAAACAGTTTCCGACATTGTATTCAGTTCTTACATAAGAAGTGCTCAGGATCCTTGTCTAAGGACGTTACACATTATTGTGCAAATTAAGATTGCATTTTCCAGTTTCCATGCAAAAATGAATTGGCAAATGATGGTCTGATTGCATATAGTAGGCGAAATTTCTTAAAACCTCTTTCACTAAACAACTTGCAAAAACTTGTCTGAACACCAAATCAGCAATATCTGGATAGTGAGATTTTTTTTCTTAGCTCCTTCAATTTTAGTTTTTATTTTGCCCTTGGGTCTTCTGCTTCCTGTTGACATGCGGCCGTACTATTCTCTTCCTCTTTCTAGAGAGAGCTCTCCAAGGTGTCATCAAAAGCCTGCTCAGGCAACAGCCTCTTGGGCAATATTGCCGCACCATTTCTCCTTTGAAGCCTTCAAGAAGAAGTCACCCGCTAGGGCCTTGCGTCCCAGATGGGTTCGAAATCTCTTTGAAATGCTGAGCAGCTAAAAGTGTTAACGCATGAGGATAGGATAGCCTAAATGTCAGAGGAATTAGTATTTGTGCATGTCAGTGTACATAGTTGCAATACACCCGGGAGCTGAGGATTTTCCAGATTTAAAAAAAAGGGCACGAAGATCCTTATTATGGAAATGTTGAGGATTAAAAAGAATTACCTGTGTCCAGGACGTGCTCCATATCAAAAGAATTTGAAAAAATTATTATATCACGGTGAAACGAAGTGAAGAAATTGTATGTGTTGTGCTTTCTCTGTATTAGATGGTATCTTAACATCTTAAATAGCTACTTAAAGTCAATCCCATTAGTCTCGATCACATCTGCAGCACCATCAAAACCTTAACAGGATTATCCCTCTTGACTACCCTCACAACCGTCTTATCAGATCCACACACTGCGAGTGTGTGAAGCAGCTGTGCAGAATGATTATCAATAGGCCTGATGTTGTGCCTCACTCCTCCATAACTGAGAAAATCAACCGCATTGATTAGAACTCCCATCTGCCGTGCTAGCATGGTGTTAATAAGCAGGCTGCCGAGCGCTCCTCATTAGAGAGCGAGGTTACCCAAGGCTGTGTGTTCAAAGGCTGTCCCAGGTTATATCAGAGCAGCTGAAAGAGGAGAGGCGCACCCTGATAAGTGTTGCCACAGCTGAAGTACAGCTCCATAAGTAGAAAAGAGGGGAAGGAGGCGTGGCCAAGCCGCTGCAATTAAAACCTAGAGCAAGGCCGGGTAAACGGTCAAACATGCTGGAGAAATATTTGGTGTTGTATTTCTTCTAAGAGGTGTAACCACTGAAGTATTAATGTGTTTTTTTTTTTGTTTGTTTTTTTTTAAGTGAGCATTTCACACAGTGGAAACTACACTGTCCAAAAACAATCTTGGCAAAAACCTTTGATTTTTTTTTTTTTTTTTTTCAGTTTTGAAGGATTTCTGAGTGAATAGTAAAGCTGTAACTTAGCAATTTAAACATGAAAAGCAAAAGCCTGCTGAGAGAAGCTTCAAAGCTTGAAAGTTTAATAATATCATAAAGCATATGGACAGTACGGCCTTTGATCGGTTTATATTTATCTAGATTTTTATTCATTAATAGTCAACATTAAAGAGAAATAAAATTGTTGTTTTGTGAACATGCAAAGAAAACTTTTCTTGAAAACTAATAAACACAGTAAAAACAACCATAAAACATCAGAAAAACAGGCTAGCAACAAGCATTAACATTTCTGATTGAGTATAAGTTTTATTTCTCACAACTGTATGTAAGAACTTCCATGTTCTCACCGTAGCCTTAACTTCTAAATATGTCAACTAGAACTACCTCAACAGAAGGGATGCTTTGTATTTAGCTTCAAAATTTGTAAAAAAACATAAATAAAATAAAATCAATAAAAATTTAAAATTGCCATTGCAATAAAGAAAAATAAATTAGTAACTCCCATATTATTATTGTAGCAGTACATTGAAATTCACTCAGCGACATTTCCTTTATTATTCTCATGTTTGTCATGCTGGCGCGTCAATATTTGCTTCTTATACTTTTGTGTAATTTATCTTTAAAAAATCACTTCAGTCATATACAAATGCATAATAAACTTGCCAATAAATGATTATAAAATCGTAACCCTGAGCTAAGTTTTGCAATAAAAAAATATATGATTGCTTACTAATGACTAAATTGTTAAAATTGATAATATGTGACTAAAATTCTAAAAGTTTAATTTTAGGCATGAAGCTTTTCAGTAATCAAAGAATGGAAATGAGTAATACTGATAAAGTAGGGCTGTTGTAAATGAATATTTTAGTAATCGAGTGATCTATCGATTATTCTTACGATTAATCGGATAAAAAAAGATAAAATAAAACATTGGTAAATCTAACATAACAGCAGTGTTACTATCGCATATCAACATCAGTCGAATTTTTCACATTTGAGCTTCTCTAACAGTTACTTTTCTGTAGTTTAGAAAATTAACCTGTAACAATAATAGCTCAC